>JANAVB010007399.1:51111857-51299197 GCA_029216955.1 Iris pallida
CACCAAAAGTACGATATAAATCTCAAATCTATGTCGGATACGATACTGACTGGCACTCCATGCAATCTGACTTTCTGCCTGAGGTACATCTCGGCTAGCTGCTCCATCGACTGACCAATTCTGAAAGGGAGAAAATGAGCTACTTTAGTGAGTCGATCAACTATAAGCCATATAGCATCTCTCTGTGGACACACACAAAAAAGAAGAAGAAATGCTGTCTTTTCTTATTGGCGCAAGGCACCACAAATCGAGTACGCCTGAGAGATCCTGCGCTGAGGATCCCTGAGTACAAAAATAATTCTGGGAAATGGGACGATGGAGATCGAGCGGTAGTTGCTCCTTTACTCCGTTGTCACTCCGATTACAAAAGTGGGAGAAAACCTAAGAAAATTGCTAACTCTCGGCTCACTAGCAAGAAGTACAGCATTTTGGCTCTTGAAAATGCTTCCTGTTCTGTCTTTTGAAGAGGTATGAGACCCCTTTTTATAGTTGTTCTTGTGCTAGAATGATGTTATGCGCCCACATGAGAAAACACACTGATTTTCATATGGACGCATAGTCCTGCTTTGGGCGCATAGGGTGTAGGCACATGCAAAATACGTGATCGTGGGTTGATCGTGGTGTTGACGTGGCCGCATACTTTGGTGCACGACTGCTCGTGGAGACTGACGTAGCCGTATGCTTCGGTGCACGATTGATCGTGAGTTTGACTGAGTCGGGGGGGCTATTTTGGCTTGGGCGAATAGCCTGAAAAAGGGCTATACGCCCCCTTTTGGATGAGCCTAGAGTGGGCGCATAGCTCACTCTGGTGACTTGGGCGCATATGACCTCACTGGTGACTTGGGCGCATATGACTTCACTGGTGACTTGGGCGTATATGACTTCACTCCTGTTGAAGACAGAAGTGTTCTGGTTGGGGCTATGCGCCCAAACACTTCCTTGGGCGCATGGCCTTGGGCGCTGTTTTTTTCCAGTTTGGCCTCCTTCGTTTGTGAGCCTCGCCGGGTTCGGCTAGAGTGTCGCACACCCCAATTCTTGACATCGTAGAGTTTTTCTTTGCCAAGTCTCGAGTATTGAACACTCTGTTGTTAGTTGTGGAGGAAAGAAGTTGCTGGACTAGTAGAGCCCGGAACGGTGTGAGACTTCTCTATTTGGGGAACTTCTGTGGCAGAGTCATGCGCCCAATTAGCAGAGTCCTCCAGCTGCATATCTGCTATGATACTAGTAGGATATGCATAGCGAGCCTTCGGAAGCCAAGTTTTGCGAGACTTGTTTGGCTTCGCTGATTTTGAGGGAGTAGAGCCGTCCCTCGAGAGCATCTCTTCGAACGCCTGCTGATCGAACTTTACGATCAACATCTTCTGAGTATTTCCCACTTTGTCGGTATCGAATTGTGTCACTACTTTCTCGTCAGAGGAAAAGGTAGTCCCCAGCAGAGTCGTCATTTTTGTGGACACACACAAAAAAGAAGAAGAAAATGCTGTCTTTTCTTTTACTGGTGCAAGGCACCACAAATCGAACAAATCGAGTACGCCTGAGAGATCCTGCGCTGAGGATCCCCGAGTACAAAAAAGAATTCTGGGGAATGGGACGATGGAGATCGAACGGCAGTTGCTTCTTTACTCCGTTGACACTCCGATTACAAAAGTGGGAGAAAACCTAAGAAAATTGCTAACTCTCGGTTCACTGGCAAGAAGTGCAGCAATTTGGCTCTTGAAAATGCTCTCCGTCCTCTGTGTTTGAAGAGGGAAAAAGCCCCCCTTTTATAGTCGTTCTCGGGCTGGAATGGTGTTATGCGCCTATGTGAGGGAACACGCTGGTTCTTATGTGGGTGCATAGTCCTGCTTTGGGCGCATAGAAAGTAGGCGCATACAGGCTGCGAGATCGCGGGTTGGTCGTGGTGTTGACGTGGCCGCATGCTTCAGTGCACAACTGCTCGTGGAGACTGACGTGGCCATGTGCTTCGGTGCATGTTTTGATAGTGGCTTTGACTGAGTCAGGCTTGGGCACATAGCCATGTCTCAGGCTATGCGCCCTCCTTTTGGAGGAGCTAGTCTTGGGCGCATGGAGCTACAATTGACTAGGCGCATGGAGTTACTCTGACTGGGCGCATGGAGCTTCATCCAGTGGGCGCATAGAATCACACTGACTGGGCGCATGGAGCTGCTTTTCACTTGGGCGCAGGAGCTATATTTGCTGAAAAAATTTCATGCTTCTACAACATCGAGAAGTTTTCGAAAGTTCATCAAATTATCAACGGAGTAAAGGAATCATGTGCCAATTCGAATTTCACAGCGACACTATTGAGAATCTAAAAGACTTGTACTTACAAGTTTTTTATTTAGTGTAATCAAATTCTTTGTAATAAATTTTATAAAAGTTCTTTTACAAAAAATAGTACATATTTTTTTCAAAATATATATGTGCTATTATTACCTTCTTACCCTTTGTGGTACTGTCACAACCCGTACCCAGTGTAGGGGCACGAGAAGTGGGTACGTCCAGCCTACGCCGTAGTGTCGGCGGTAGAACGCTGTTCTAGGTCACAATCCCAACTAAACAAAATATGATATACTCTCCGAACGGAGGACAATCTCAGAAGATACAACTCAATCACATAAACTAGAGGTAGATAAAAGGCACGATGAGATAGATATGAAATCTCAAAAGAGAATACAAACAGAAGGAAATAAGTCCAAGTGTCTAAACGATACTAACATCTCAACATCCAAAATAATATAAATTAGAAAAGCCAGACACATAAAATAAGATAAGTAGCATAGCAGTGTAGCCTAGGCAATATGGATGGTGTCCACAGCTATAGCTGGATCCTCCTGAAGGTCTAACTCACAGGTATCATCTAGGTGTGTTCCATAGTAGGGGTACAGAAACCCTCAGTATCATCTGTAATATTTTTAACAGGTCCAGTCAGGACAGGAACGAGCACATATCTCTCAAACAGTTCATATCATAAAAGGAAATATAAAACAAGCAATAGAGTAAGATACATGAAGTGTTGTAAGAGATGTACATGAAAGATAAGGGATATATTTATAAACTGGAAATATCTACATGGTAAGTAAGAACTGTAAGTGACTAAGTGATCTAGAGCACAAGATGGTTATGTAAACGGCTTGATGTTGCACACGAGTAAGCTACTGAGTTTGCACACGAGTAAACTAAAGGAATGATCATATAACCACTTTTACTCCCCCATCTCCAATCAATACATAAGGATCCATTCAAGTTATATTACGTACACGATGATTAGTTTGCACAAGAAGATCATGTGAGCACATGAGAGTACATGAGAATACACGATTTGTACATGAATATCACGAATATAAAGAGTACACGATACTCATGATAAAGTACATGAACATGAAATACCCGAGTATCCGATGAGGGGATAACATCTTATGAAAGATCTATATAGTACTAATCTGTGATAACAAGTGTCAGCATCAAGTAAAGTAATCTAGAGCAAGAATATAAGTCCTAACAAGTATGAAACGATCAGAGAATGTACTCGCCTGCTGTCTTGAGCTGTCAAATGGGGTCGATGCTCAGAGTGATGTCACAGACCTAAAGATGAGATATATATGAGTTAATTAGAGTTTAACAGTGTTAGGCATGATTATATAGTATATGCTATGTAATCTAGGTTAAACTCAGTCAAACTAAGTCAACTAGGTCACACAAAGTCAAACTAGGTCAAGTGTTGACTTACAGTTGACTTTTGGTCAACTGGTCAACTCATAGTCCAATCTAGGTCAAGTGTTGACTTGTAGTTAACCTTGAGTCAAAATAGTCGACCTTGGTCAAACAGGGTCAAATCTAGTCTAAGTATTAAAATATAAAGTTGCACCTCATTATTCGTACATTGAAACCTACGACACACAAATTGAGATAAGATGATCAATGGTAAGGTTAATAATCTTATCATAGTGATCCACATGTTCATCTTGTCAATTTTAGCGATGTGAGATCACTAAAATCGACTGATCTCAGTTTCGTTATACTAATTCCGAAATACGAACATAATAAGAATTAATTATAACTAATGGTGATACATAGAGAAATATCTACAAATATTGTCGGATGATGAAACAAATATCGCCAATGTGTCCAGAATGGTCAAATCAACTAGGATAGCCTACCCATAAGTCCAGTTTGGATACAAGGGCAAAAAGGTAATTTTGGGTCAAAACGGTATCCGTGTTAGACCCACTTTGCACCAAAAAATGTGCAAGAATACAAGTTCACTAAACCAAATAAATTATATGTCCACGAATTCAGAATGACGATACAAACCCAACGGTATATTCGGAATTGGATTACGTTGACCCAATCTCAAATTGGTCAATTGACCATGACATTGGAATTTCGGTTTGCATGAAAATACATGTTAGAGCCAATGTCCACTAAATCTAGTAAAGTATATGTCAACGAGTCCAGAATGACGATACAAACACAATATTATATCCGAAATTGGATTCCGATGAGCCGATCTCAAAATGGTCCGTTGACTCGGACTGTAGGGCCCGCTTTGCACCGAAATGCGTATCAGGGCCTACGTCCTCCAAATCTGATAAACTTTATATCAATTCGTGCCCGAACGATGCCACGAGTCTACTGGTGGTGTCAAAATTGTAATCCAGAGTCCTGGGTTCAAAAATAGAATTTTAGAAGTTAAAAATTATGAATTCGGACAACCAACTTTGGCGTCAAATTCAACCAATCAAACAAGCTCACAATGGAACAAAACTTGAGAGACAAGAAGAGGGTTATACCAACTATGCACAGGAACTGGTGGTGCGTCAAACGGAGCTGCGATGGCGGAGATACGAGTCGACGAAGTTGGCTCCACAAAACTGTCCAAAAATAATACAATTTAAATGGTCAACTTTGTGGCTAGTTTTGATCTACCAAATGATCGAATTAACGGTTGAAACATGACAGGGGTGTAGGGGTATATACCGAGATTGTGACAGCGCAAAAAGTTCATCGATCCAATGGTCGAATTCCTCGAAAAATGTACACGAAGTCGCTGTTCCGGAAACGAATTCTGAATTCGATTTCTCGTGCGCGTCACGACGGAATTCAGTACGAAATGCACGAATTGCCTCGGATATGCATCGAGGATGAAGGTGCGCATCGGGGGAGGCTCGCCGGAGGTCGCCCGGCCATGGGGTAGGCCGGTGGTCGCACGGTGACGCTGCCACACGCGGCTGCTGCTGCTGCCATTTGCAGCTGCTGCTGTTGCTGTTCGCAGTTGCTGCTGCTACAGTTGTTCGCAGCTACGTCGTGCTCGCAGATGCTGTTACATGGCACGCCGGGGGGGTCGTGGTGGCTGGGGTCGGGTGCCATGGAGATGGAGATGGAGTTGTTGGCGAAGATGATGGTGAATGAAGAAGAAGAAGAAGAAGGAGAAGAGTGTTGTGATGGTATGGGGGATGATGAAGATGATGATGATGAGGGTGGTGAACTCTTGGCTAGGGAGGATGAGGAGAAAAAGAAGAAGAAGAAAGAGAAGGAGCTGCTGTTGTGCTCGACTAGGAGGGGGCTGTTGTTCGACCGAACAAAAGGGGAAGAAGAAGTGTGTGATTAATGAGAGAGAGAGTGTGGTATCTCATTATTTAATTTATTGTGGAGTGTCTTTGGGAGGAGAGAGAATTGAAATTAAAGAAGGAGAGTGAGGGGTGCATGGGAGTTAGGGTCGACCATGAATGAGGGGTGTGTGTTTGTTGTCATGTAGAAAATGGAGGGTGGTGAATAAATAGGAGTGGAATGAAGGCTAGGATTAAATGTAGTAAAAATTAGGTCATTCTTTAGGAAATTAAATCATTGGAGTTGTCATTGAATATTTTGAGTGGGTAGACTAGGTGTTTGGTATTTTGTAAGGAAAATGAGTGTGTGGGTATTCATGAGGGGACAACATGAAGCTTGGGTTGGGTTCAATTGGGTCGGATCCGATCAAAATTGGGTTTCATACAATAAATGGATTAATTTAGCTACTTATGATCTCGGATAAATAAGTAGCATACGGGGGCTCAATTAAATGGGACACAAGTATCATGTGGGTAGTAGGCTTAATGTGGGTCCTGTCCATATTTTGGGTTGACAGGTTTGGATCGAAAGGGTGTCCCCAATTCAAGTCGAAAATAAATATGACTCCGTGGGAGGAATTAAGATTGGGTCTTGTGTCAAAAAAGTTATACGAAACAAATAAAGCACAAGATGGTGTGTCTGAGTGGGACACGAAGATCATGGGTGTAGGGTGTCTCAACTAGATCATACATGAAAAGTTGGTTTTGATGAAACAACTAGTCTTGTGCTCCTAAATTAAAAGTCATGGCAATGTATATATGGTAATCATAAATAAAAGTGAGAATGGTCAAATGGTCTAAATTGATCCGAAAGTTGTGCGATATAAAAAGAGTACAAGAAAACAAATTTGAGTGGAACATTATATATAAAAATAAAGATAATCTTGTCCACTACAAATCTCATACAAAAAGTTTCCATAGATGGACATCTCTGACGCTCCAAAAATCAAAGGCACGAAAAAGTATATTTAATGATCAAAAATAATTATAATAAAATATTTATTGAAATAATTCAATTAGAAAAAGTTAAAATAAACCCTAAATTCAGGGTGCTCACAGGTACTGACCTTCTTATCGCATCGAAGTTCTCATGTTTATATTATGTACTATGGTGTGAATTCTTATATATATATATATATATATATATATATATATATATATATATATATATATATATATATATATATATAACCCTTGTAGTTGGTCAGTGGTCTCGGTGTGGATTAGGAGTAGGATTTATGGATTGATTATTGCACTACGCTTATGACAAATCTAGATTGGAACCCTCGAGAACAAATGTAGATTCATACCCAGCGTACCCATACTACGGTACGATATTTAGGATGGAAGATCGTGTGTCCACGATACGGGTTCCGTATACACTAAGGTTATTTAAACAACATAAAAAGTAGACCATTATGCGAAAAAGAATTCAGATATCATACATCTTACTGGCCAGTCATAAGATACTGTGGTATATTATCCACCTTGGTGGAGTGCAGTATCTGGCATTATCACTATTGCCGATCTAGTATCTACCCTATAGGAGTACTGGAACTGTTACTCGTCTTGTTACCGACCCGATGAACTCCCGAGGGTGGCACTATGGACTGTTACTGATTTTACCTAGTTATATGGCTCGACAAGTTCCGCTTCTACATCGCACAATTGATGAATTCTTATATTGTATTTATGGGATAACTTAGATATTAATAAACAAGCCATAGAAATTGATTGGTCGCTCTATTAAATCACTTATGTTTATACTATTGTTTGCTAGTAGCCTTAGGGATTTAGACTGTCTCGGAGTAGTGGTTCATCCGAATGGTAGGGTTGGATTACTGTCCTGATGATAGACTATAGACCTAATTATGACACGGGTGCTTATGTACTATTGTATATGGGTTTGGGAAAAACCAATCTCTTCACCCCTATTTGATGAGATTTAAGACCCTGAATTTTTCATTAATTGGACATTCATTTTACAAACGGTAATTTGATTATGGCTCTACAAATTCAGGTTTATTAGCTTCTTAATTTCTGACCGTTTTCATCATTGATATAGCCTATTAATCTTTTCTTAAATTATCCAATAAATCCTAATAACACCACACTAAAACCTTCTAAACCTATTGTTAAGGGCTGCCTATTCTTCTTGAAGTAGTCTTGTTGAAGAAGTGTGATGAAAATGTGCACTAAACTTCTCTATCTATTCATCCTCCTTTATTCCTTCCTTCTTTCATTTCCAATCCAATCCTTTCCATTCTGGGCAAAGCTAAGTTCAGGTCATTCTCCCGGAGTTGTGTGCAACAACGAAAAGCCGGTAGCAAGAAAGTTTTACCATTAGGAGGATTCGAGATGAAGTCTGCACATAGACCTTGAATATTCTATTAGGGCAATTCTGACTTCCCCATAGACTGGTAACTCTAATATTTTGTTATTTTGTTTACAGGAATCAAGGTAAAATTTTCCAACAATCTAAGAGAATATTTCGTTATTTTTTGTTTATGTTTCTCTTTCTGTCGCACAAAAACATTTGATAATTTCTCCCATGATGTTCTAGTTTTGCCACGTCTTGCCCTCATTTTGTGCATTTTATATTCTATGGTCCTCTCATGTGAGATTTGTATTTGTTTGTCCGGAGAAAAACTATTCTCTGGACATTTTTATTTTTGGTGCATAATTTGCTTCTGAAGAGTCACCAAATAGAAAATAACTTACTGGTTCAGTAAAATACAGAACTATGGTTATAAGAACCTTTGAATATGCAATGAATAGATTATGCATATTTAGTTACAAAATATTTTATCATATATACAATTTTTTGTTTGCCTGCTCCTAAGTCATTTTAAAACATATCATTATGTGTCCAATCTTAGCGGAATATTAGTGGCGTTGTCATTTTGTTATTATTTTCACCATCATTCATTGTAAGTATTTGGCACCATTGATTCATTTTTGTTATTTGCTTTAAGCTTTCCATGAAAACATGACATCCGGATGTTGTAAATAATGCATAATGATTCTTATGGAGATGTCTTGTGATAACTCCAATTACCTTATTAAAATAAATGTTTCCATGACTTTTGTCGTAATGATGAGAGATTAATTCTATCACGATACATTGATGATGTATTTGATATTAATACTAATTGAATTTCTTGAAAAGATGTCTAATCTAAAATTAATACAAGAAAGACAATTTTGTCTAATTTTATAATACACATATTGCAACATAAATATTATATGTTTAAGGAAATAAGTAGAAAATGGGCCTCACATTATCAGTGTTTTTGCTAAAAGCTGATATGGACATGACACGTTAGATATTATGAACATTATAATTTGTTAAACGAAAAAAAAAAAAATCATAGTGGGTTAACAAATGTTAGTCATAAATAGAGTCAGACACCATTCTGGTCACATGGCATGAATATTTCCATTTTGGATACATGTCTTACATATCATCGTTTCTTCACACTATAAGAGATTGGATGATAAAATTTGATGTACACAAATATTTTCATATATGTATACTATAGACATGCTATGCCTGGTTTTCTAAGGTTTCCATGTCGGACGCTTCAGGATGCTGGAGAACTGTGACACATGTGAAGTACAACTGATGCAAATATTGTTTTGATAATACTAATATGTTTTATATAGTCATTTATATCTGTTGTTTAGACCGCAATCATGATTTTCTTTGATGTGGAAACAGATATAGAAATAGTTCTCTCTAAAATTTATTGTCCTTTTGTCGATATTTATTTATTCTATTTTGTATGTTTATGATTTTGTCGAACTTGCACCTTTATGAACAAACCTCTTAGAATTCATTGAGCAATTAGAACTGATCTCCTATGATATAAGACTTGTTTGCTCGGACATAAAACACAACCACCAATTAAGCATGAGTCTCTTATCTTATCAAAACGTTTTACATAGTTGGTCTGTTCTAACTATTGACTATGTACATGGTGATTTATTTTACTATTCAAAATTAGGCTCTCATCCTTTTAGCCATTGAATTTTGATATTGTTTTGATTAGTTGATATAGACAGTCCTGACGCACTTTGACATGGTTATAGTGTCTTCACATAAACTCGAGTTATTATGGTTTAGTTTATTTAGTTTATGAATGAAATCCCACTCTTGAACACAAACAAGTATGAGCTTATGTTAATATAGAAATAAATTGAATTTTGTTTGCTGATTTTTCTTGCGTGATTGTACTATTTTATGAAAAAAGAATATATATATTCTTGAAATCATTTTCAGAGGTGATAAATTGCATGATTATCGTTATCATCTTAGATTTTTCAGTTTCGATTGAAGAATCTTCTAATGGTTGGTTCTCCTAGGTATAAAATAACTGCTATGGAGTAATCATGCTAAACTATAGATGCGTGAATGAGATTGTGAATATTGTTTTTGCTTTTGACATAGCTGAATGTCTTGTATTTGTTAGGATAATTGTGAGAATATATGCAACAACCTTAGCTCAAGCTGCATTTAGTTATTGACAATTTTTTACCCTCTAGTTCTATTTGAAGTCATTATCATCTCTATCATCTGTTTAAAAGAACCCTGATAAATTATTCTAGGGCTTTCCTGCTCTTATTTTTATTACCCCGGTATATGATCCACATGCATTATTGTAGGCCAATCATTCTTATAAGTTTACGTTCTATAAATAACTAATCCTCTTTTCTCCAAGTAATGTATATATAATGCATGAAGCCACTGCTGTACTAGCATCTAACGAGATCTTCATACAAGAGACAAGCACAACATAAAACAATCAGAATGACGCATTTATATATTTTAGTGTCAACACATAATTGATTCACTTGTCCTCAAGGTAATATTTGGCCCTTAATTGGTTCTAGATTATATCTTATATCTTTCCTTTTTTGGAATGGTCGAGTTCTCCCTTTTAACCTATTCCTTAAGACTGATATTTGACCATTAGTATTCTATAGCAGTTCTATTTGTCCCTCCAAATTGTACCTCCAAATCGTCTCCTTACGTGGTAGCTGACGTTGCATGTTGATGAGGCAGCTGACATGGCAAATTTTAAAATTAAAATTAAAATTAACATTAACATAAAATTAATGTTAACATTAACCTTAAATTAATATTAACGTTAACATTAACAATAATATTAACATTAACATTAAAATCAACATTAACATTAATATTAACATTAATTAATATTAATATTAATTAATATTAAATTAATATTAATATTAACATTAAATAATATTAACATTAAAATAACATGGATAAAATTGGGTAATTAACTTTTTGAGTTAAAATTTGCCATGTCATCGGCTATGTCAGATGACACATAATATTATTTAATATGTCACATCAGCTGTCACATAAGAAGGAATGTATTGGAGGGACAATTTGGAGGTACGAATACATTACTCTTTTTTTAAGCACTTCAATGCTTTGTCTATATTGTGTACATTAGCCAACTTCTACCTCTTCAATCCTTTGGATTCATTAAATGGGCCTAACATTACCAATTGAATTCTCCATTTGTTTCAGCAGTCAATGGTTTAAATTTAATAACCCTGAATTCAGCTCAATCCATTGGGCACTAGTCCATTTTTCTTAAATTAATTTGTCATATTGATATTTACTCTGCAAATATTTTTTGGAGCTTTAATCAAAATGAACAAAGGTTGTGCATCATTTCAGTTACATTTCTTTTTAATATTGTAATCTTACCTCTATTTTTGAAGACATAATCATTAGAAATATTTTAACTATTTAGGAAAGGAACAACATGCAAAGGGTGAAGGTAAGTAATACAAAGGTTCTTCTCTATTATTCTAAACTTAATATTTGTAAATTATATCTTCCAAATTCTTGGATGTTAATGGATGTTTAGCAAAATAATGGAAATATCTCAATATAATATGATATATCTTTTTGAATTGCTGTTACTAAACCGAAATCAATAGTAGAAGCACAAAAGTGCTCCGATCAATTGAAAAGGTAATTTTCGTATTTACAACCTACATTTTCTAGTCGTTTATATTTCTAAATTTAATTGGAAAAATATATGTTGAAATCTATGAGCCAACTATCTTGGTTTATATTATATATATATATAATATTATATATATATATATATATATATATATATATATATATATATATATATATATATATATTGTTGTATATTGTTGTATAAAAGTGATATTCTTCGCATGTTTATTTTACATGTTTGAGCCTTAAATGACTATATTATCACAATATTAGAATTTTTAATCAGAAAGAAATCACAATATTGTTCTGTAATACAATTTAGACAAACTTTGTTTTTGCTTATATTTCATGATGTATAATTCTTTGATTCATTCAAACAATTTAGTCACAAGAAAATAGTTAGTGAAATTACAAATTTCTTTAAATCTAAAGTTTTAAAAGTTGATCATAGACCTCGAATATTCTCTTAGGGCAATGCTTTGTGCATGACTTTTTCGTAGACCGGTAACTCTAATATTTTGTTATTTTGTTTACAGGAATCAAGGTAAAATTTTCCAACATGTACCGCTACTGATTGGGTTTGTTTCATTCACTCGTACTTTCTTGTGGTATTTGCTATTAGGTGATTGACCCATCTAGTTTTATTTGGCCAGATCTAATAGCAGAGCCTGAGTTCAGTGTACTTCTCTCCAGATTAGGGGTGAGCATTCGGTTTATTCGGTTCCAACCGAACCGAATAACCGAAAACCGAATTGGACCGAAACCGAATAAGCAAAATCGAAACCGAACCGAATTGGTCAATAACCGAACCGAACCGAATTAAATCGGTTCGGTTTTCGGTTTATTCGGTTTATGGGTTCATTTGTGCTTTTTTTGTTAATATATAATAACTAACTATACCTAGATATATTTAGTATATACCTATAGTTAATACACACACACACACACACACACGCATATATATATATTAATATATATATATATAATATATATATAGATATATATATAATATATAATATAAACTAAATTTTCTTATTCGGTTTTCGGTTTTGGACCGAAACCGAAATCCAAAACCGAAACCGAACCGAATTTTTTTAAAACCGAACCGAATATCTTATTCGGTTCGGTTCGGTTCAATTTTCGGTCCAAAACCGAATAATGCTCACCCCTACTCCAGATGGTGCTTACCTGTATGATGGGCGCCGTCGAGGATCCTAAGTAGATTTCTTCTCAATCCCTTTTGTTATCATTTTGATTCTTTTGGATGTTTAGCCACCAAGCACTTATTTAGCATGTTATTGTGAAAGATTGTTCCCACCATCATGATTGTATTATATCAGAGTGCAACTCACGATGTGATCATATATTATTTGACACCGTGTTAGCTTTTTATTTGTGTGCTAGCTTCGTGATCATTTTGATAGAGCGCCGATGACACGGTGCTGTTTTATCTTATATGTTTTTATTTCAGATTTTTGTTTCACATATTGAGACATAATATATTCTATTAGGCCATAGAGATTGTATTGTAGTATATACTCTCATGGTTAAGGACAGCTGTGGTTGTGTTACGGAATACTGATACTATATACCGTAGTATATAGCTGATCATGTTATATTTTCCTTCTTTATATTTCGGAAAAAAAGTTTGTGCTTCACATCAATTGAGGTGTAGTCGAAACACCTATCACATATTCCTCTGACGTCGCATCTGGATACAATAAATGGAAAGAAAAAAAAAGTTCCTCAGAAAACACCTGTCACATATTCTGGAAAGTTCCTCAGAAAACACCTGTCACATATTCCTCAGAAAAAGTTCCTCAGAAAACACATAAACTCTCTGACATCAGTGTCTGCGTCATGTACAATTATTTCATATGGCATATTAATACTGGTCCACCAATGCCAAGTTGCCAACCACAATTAACATTGTATGGTGTGTAGAGGCCAGGAACGAAGAGTCGAGCAACTCTTTTTCTTTTAGTGAGAAATATATTGGTTGATAACAGCATTTAATTAGGATTACTAATAAGTGGATACAAGGGTGACAGCATATAAAAGCATCAATCACCTATGAACTTCTCAATCCATGCATGATAATCATTGGTGGAATGATACAAACTCATGTGTATGTTTCGTTTGCCATACCTTTTCTTTATTTCTTTTTTATGAGACCCACACTTCATTGTTATTATTGTTTGTAGTTGTAGGGAACATCACACACTTGGCCACATTACTGAATCGTACTCCATATGGCATTGTTATGGGGTCTCTGAAAGGAAGATCAGCAGAAAGTAGTACCCAAAAAAAAAAACACTAATAGCCATTTAAAAGTGAAGAAAGGCTTTCTTATTAGAGTATATTACGCATTATATGTATTTTATATTATTTAGAGATAGTAAATAATAATCTCTTGATTTTTTTTACTACTTAAAAATAAAAATAAAAAACGTAATGTTCCTTAATATTTTACTATTTGAAAAGTACAAACAATATATATATATATATATATATATATATATATATATATATATATATATATAATGTCACGATCCGCATCCTGTTTAGGGGCACAAGCACGTGGGTACGTCCAGCCTACGCCGCAGCATCGGCGGTAGAACGATGTAAGGATCATCTAAAATATATAGTATCTAAGACACAAAAATATAACATGTCATCTCCGCACGGAGGAATATAATAACAACTCAATCACATAAATCTAAGGAAGATAAGCACGATGATAACAATAATGATAAAGATGAAGTAAATAGTCTGAAATAGTGCTGAGTCACAATCAATAAACAAGTAGGGGTAATGATCACATAACCTCTAATAACTTTCCATCCCCGGGTAGTATAATGATTCCAGACATGACAGGTCATGACACGGGATTCGAAGAGCAGGGGACCAGTCCACTTCCAAATCGGTGTCTATACAAGTACATGAAACAATATCGAACAATGTACTCATATACCAGGTAAACCAGGAATGACATCTCATGACGAGATTCACGTATACTAGTCCGTGTATCCTCGTATCGAGAATCAAGTATAACACTACAACTAAATCGGATATAGTAGATATCAAAGCAATAAAAACTATCAGAGAATGTACTTGCCTACTGTCCTTAGCTGAGAAAATCTAACTACAAACCACTCAATGAGCCACGAACGATCAACTCGCACAACAGTCTCCTAATGCTGAAACAGACATTAGCAATGTTCTCAGAATGGTAAAATTAGCTAGAAATGCCTACCTATAAGTTTAATTCTGGACACAGGGGCAAAACGATAATTTTGGACAAAAATGATGTCCGCCGTTGGACCCGCTTTGCACCGAAAAGTGTGTGAGTATCTACGGTTTTTAAATTCAACAAACTATGTGTCTACAGGTCCGGTTTGACGAGACGAACCCAACCGTATGTCCAAAGTTGGATTCCGGTGGGCCGTGCAAAAATTCGTCTGTTGGATCGGGTCGCGGGCCCGCCAAAATAGCGTTCCGATCGACCGTCTCAGAATCGAACCAAACTTGGCGTACAGGACCAAAAAATGATACGGTCCTGTTGGCACAAGTTTCGTCTCGATGTGACGAACATGCACAAAGTAATTGATAAATTTGCAAAAAGGTCGATACGGTGAATTTTGACGGATACGCATCAAATTTGTCGCGCACATGCGACCATTTTGAATTCTGTCAAAGTCCACATGTCCACGATGTCGATACGCATCTTTGGATACTTTCGGTTCGCTACCACGTCGTCCGGATTGACGGAACGGACGGCATATCGGGACAATTTTCCTAAAATTTTAGTTTTTGAAAATAGTTTTTTCTCAATCTTCACAAACCAATAACTTTCTGTATAATGCATGCAAATTAAATTTACAAGAAGGGTTTTGATCTCCTATATGTTTTCTACAAGTGTCTTCAGAAGGTTTTCTAAAGTTAGCGATATTCTGGTCGCAAATCGACCACAAACATAGAGTTTCGGGACAGTTTCTAAACCCAAAAAATTGAATTTTTTTTTTCGATTTTAGAACTCGATTTTTGTCGCACATGATGCGAATCGGCACGAACTATTTGAAGGAAATTAAAGGTGGATAGGTTAGGATCATACCGGAAGAAACGGCTCGAAAATTGATCGAGCGAGCGCGACGAAACGTCGCTCCGAAGTCCGCTCCGCGGTGTTCACTGCTGATGTAAAACACGCATGTGCGCGCACGTGTTCCGGCCACCGACGGCTGCTCCGGCGGTCGTTGGCCGGCCTCCGACGTGTCCGAGGTGGCACGCAGGTAGTCGACGTCGAGGGGGAGGTGTGCGGCTAGGTTGGATTAGGGTTTTGACAAAAAAAAAACTCTCTCCCACTCTAACGCATATATAAGGAAAAGGGCTCGGGTTTGGGTAATAAAAGGGGGCTCGGGTTTGAAGCTGCTGAGCTTGGGTATTTAGGTTTTGTTTGGAGGCTGTGTGTGTGTGTGTGTTGGTGTTTCCTTTGTGTTGTATTCTTTTCTTTTCTTTTCTTTTCTTTAATACTTTAATACTTTATATATATATCAAATTATATGCATACATACATACATACATATATTTTTATTATATATTTATTTATTATATAAAACCAACCACATATTATTTTTATTTAAAAATTTTTTCCCTTCTTTATATATATATATATATATATATATATATATATATATATATATATATATATATATCAAAAAATGAAATAAACACCAAACAATTCTAAAATTAAAAATAAATATTACTTATTTATATTTATTTAATATATTAAAAGTTTTATAATAAAAATTTATTGAATATATATATATATATATATATATATATATATATATATATATATATATATATATATATATATATATATATATATCAAGAAAATACCTTTTTAACTAATAATGTAAAAACACAAACATTAATAATTTAAATAATATTAAAATAATAAAATAATATAAATGACTATATTAGTCCTATTCAGGAAAGTGGGGGGTGACACCTAACCATCAATATAAATTTTAATTTTAATTAGTAAATATAGGTTGGACACTTTTGGAACAAATTTTTTTGCGATGAAGTCTTAACTTTTTTCTATTTTTTGCGACAGAAGTCTTAACTTTTTTTATTATATAGTAGCATAGGTAGCATAGATATAGATAATTAGAATCATAATCAGATTCATCTCTATTCCTATACAACCACGTCCTAACTGAATCAGGCTAGTTAAAAAAATTATTATTGAAAGTCATCTTCCATCTCATATAGCTAGAACCTACAACTTATCTCACTAACAAAATCAGTCAATTTAGCGACGTTTTTAGCGACTCCATGTAAAAACGTCACTAATATTTAGTATATTAGCGACGTGTTTTATTAACGTCGTTGAACGTCACCAGGAAAAAAATTAGCGACGTTCAGCGACCTATAGTGACTACTTAAAAGCGTAATAGAGTCGCTAGACGTCGCTGAACGTCGCTGATGTTTAGGATATTAGCGACGTTCAGCAGCGTCCTTTGATGACGTCGCTGAATTTCGTCAAATAGGGCTCCCTGTTTCGACTTTTTCATTTTTCCCTTCCCTCTCCCAAATTTCTAATTCCCTCTCTCCCAAATTCCCTCGATCCCCCGCCCCTCCCGCATCCCTCCCCCTCGGCGACCCCTCCCCCTCGGCGACCCGACCCCTCCCGCATCCCTCCCCCCTCGGCGACCCCTCCCCCCTCGGCCCCTACCCTCGACGACCCCTTCGGTACCCCACTCCCCCTCGACGACCCTCTCGGTGCCCCGCTCCCACCGGCGACTCCCTGCCCCTCTTCCACCGGCGACTCCCTCCCCGTCAAGTCGTTGCCCCGGCGACCCCTCCCCATCGAGCCGCTGCCCCGACCCTCTCCGGCTCATCTGGGATCAGCTTACTAGGTTATAGTAATGGGAATTTTTGATTACTTGTTTAGTAAACCTCTAACTTGACTACAGTGGATATATATAAATTTCTGACTAAATAACTGAGCTTGAATGGTTTGAGGACTATATTTCTACAGTCTAAAGATCCATACCAGGTTAGTGATGGTGATTTGCTTAGGTTGATATATGCTTCAGTATATACATCCTTGGTGGTGAAGGATAATTCGAAGGGAAGAACAGTAGTTTAGAAAGGGCTAAAGTTGAGATTTAACACCAATTGGTTGTAATGAACCTTACCTGGGAAATAGAGTATCAATATTTATTGATACGAATGGTTGTGGAGATAACAAGTTATCTTAAGATTGAGCCATTCAGATACTAGGAATAAGTATCAGAAAGGAAAGGTTTCCTATATCAGGTTACAGCCTTTGATACTCTATTACATATCAGTTATGCCATACTTACATTAACTCTACTTTATAAGTAAACTTGAATTCCTTAACTTAATGCTTAGTTAACAAGTTGATTTTGGTCATAAATTGCTTAACAGATAAGAACATTGGTTAGATTGTTCAGGGAACAGTGAACTTACAATAGGTGGATTGGACTGAGAACTTGCAGGGTTTGCCAAAGTGATTGGGCAAGTGTGGGCTGTAGGATGGTTAGTAGAAGTTTGGGTAGCATGCCAAATATTAACAATGGAGTCGTTGACTGATGTTAGCTTTTTTATAAAGCACAGGGTAGCATTCAGGACTATTATTATGACTATCTTATAGTTATTTTCCTTTAGCTAAGCTATACTATTTAGGCAATGTTACTACTTGAATGTTGACCAACTGACTACGAGGCCTAGTATCCTAGTATCCTAGTATCCTTGTAATAGAGTATCCTAGTATCCTTGTATCCTAGTATCCTAGTATCCTAGTATCCTTGTAATAGAGTATCCTAGTATCCTTGTTGTTTGTATCCTAGTATCCTAGTATCCTCTAATAGAGTATCCTAGTACCCTAGTATCCTTGTTGTTTGTATACTTGTCTGACAGGTTTCTCGTTATCACACATCTGTTTGTGTTTTACATTTTTACTTGTTCTTCCTATCACATATATTGTTCATTATTAGACTTCAAATTGAGACTTGAGAGCTTATTTTGATATATTATCGGAGGGCTATACCCTAAGGTCCAAGCCCGAGCTAGCTAAACTTTATACATAAGCCCATGTCCGTGTTTGATATGGACACGAATCTACCAAATTTATTGATTAAACACTATGCTAAAGAGACTAGGATTAATATTGACAAAAATACTGACATATATCACGTCTTCATATTTAAACCTTTAACTTGACAATGCAAGACTTTATTTTTTGACATGCTATAAATAGCTCATCTCTTGGATAAAGAGGATAGATACATTCATATGCATGTGTTTCAACGATGTGCTTGTATCTATCTTACAGAATTATCTTCAAATAGATATGGAGCTGAATTACTATCTGCAGAATCGTTCGTGGATGTATAATCGTCATCCTGATGACATGTGCAGTGTGCGGGATGAATTTATAGAGGGTTTATAACAGTTCCTGCAGTTTGCCAAGGCGTTCCCCTCAGTACATGGACGGTACCAAAATTAAGTGTCCGTGTGTGAGATGTCGCAACTTGAAATATCATCCAGAAGTGAAAGTCACGTATCATTTATAATCGAAGGGTTTCACGCCAAATTACTATCTGTGGAGCGCATACGGAGAACTTGTGTCCTTAGCATCGAAGTATGAGCCTTATGTGGATGTCTACAACCACGCTGCTTACGACGATGGATTGGTGAACATGGTTTTTGACGCGGCGGGGCCTAGTTTTGATCCAGACAATCATGATGCACCTGAGGAGGCACCGAACGCCGATGGTGCAAAGTTCATGGAGTTGCTGGAGAATGCAAGGACTCTATTATATCCTGGTTGTGAGGATCATTCACCGCTGGAGGTGGTTACAAGATTATTGAGCATCAAGTCCGATTTTAATATGTCGCAAGATTGCTACAACCGACTTATGCAGTTGATTATAGAAATATTGCCTGAGGGTGCTAAGTTACCTAAAGACTTTTACCGGTCTAAGAGGATGGTGAGATCGCTCTGGATGGGATATGAGAAAATCGATGCATATCGCAACGGGTGCATGTTGTACTACAAAGACGACAAGGATGAAGACGCCTGCAGATTTTGTGGTGCTGATCGCTACAAGGGCAGTGGTAGAGGAAAGTCTGTCGGTGAAAGGAAGCCTATCGATTCGATGCACTATTTGTCATTGACGCCGCAGTTGCAGCGGTTGTTTATGGTGAAGGAAACTATAGAAAACATGAGTTGGCATAAGCGAGAACAGACCGAAGGAGTGTTGGATCACCTATCTGATGGAGAAGCATGGAAGCACTTTGATCGAGAGTATCCAGATTTTGCTTCTGATCCGCGTAATGTCAGATTGGGTCTCTGCTCCGACGGTTTTACCCCATTCGGACTTTCGAGATCCCCGTATTCGTGTTGACCTGTGATTGTCACTCCGTATAATCTACCGCCTTGGATGTGCATGAAGACTCCGTATATGTTCATCACCGTTATTATCCCAGGTCCGAACAATCTGAAAAGGAACATCGATGTGTATTTACAGCCATTGATTGATGAGTTGAATCAGCTGTGGGAAGTAGGTTCCAACACGTACGATGTATCTAGAAAACAAAATTTTCAGATGCGGACAGCACTTATGTGGACCATCAACGACTTTCTGGCCTATGGTATGTTATTTGGATGGAGCACGCATGGTCGTCTTTTATGTTCGTATTGCATGGACCACACTAAGACTTTCTGTTTGAAACACGGAGGCAAACCGTGCTTCTTCGATTGTCATCGATAATTCCTGCCGAAGGATCATCCGTACTGGAGGAACATGAATGCTTTTTGTGTTGGCATTGTGGAGAAGGCTAATCCTCCGCCAAGGTGGCCCGGATACATGATATGGGAAGAGATAAAAGATTTAACAAGGGCTATTGAAGAGCCTGCTACGGGCTACAAGTGTGACGGATTTGGTCGTACTCATAACTGGACGAAAAGGAGTATATTCTAGGATCTGCCATATTAGAGCACCAATCTGATTAGACATAACCTTGATGTCATACATATCGAGAAGAATGTGTTTGACAACATAATTAATACTATAATGGACGTAAAGGGGAAGACGAAAGATAATCCAAAGGCTAGATTGGACTTGGAAGAAATATATAGACGTCCTGCATTGTATTTGATAGAGGAGGGGAATGGAAAGTTGAAGCATCTTAAGGCAATTTTCTCACTGGAGAAGGAGGATAGAGTCAGACTTTGTAGGTGGATTCAAGGTCTGAAATTTTCAGACGGGTATGTTTCGAACTTGAGAAGATGCGTCGACCTCAAGGAGAACAAACTGACAGGTCTGAAGAGCCATGATTGTCACGTATTCATGGAAAAGTTAATTCCGATTGCATTTCGGGAATTCTTACCCCAGGTTGTTTGGGATCCATTGACCGAGCTTAGCATATTCTTCAGAGATCTTTGTTCTACTAAGTTGCTCATCGATCGTCTAAAAAAGCAGGAGAACGATATTGCGGTAACACTGTGCAAGCTCGAGAAGGTATTTCCTCCTAGATTTTCATTTGGAATCTGGGCTCTTCCATCTTCTACTTTTTTTTATTCTTTATTTCATTTCGATTTTCTTTCCCTCTCTTTTCTTTTTATTCCCTTCCCTCATTCCTTAAGTCCCATAGGTTTATTGATCCTGTGGAATCTGACCCATTTTCTCCTCGAGCGAGGGAGCCAGTAGTCAGAGGGCTTACCACGGTAGAACCAACTACACTAAGTTCCCTATGAGAATGACAAAGAAAAGAGAGGAACCAACAAAATACATACTTTACGAACGGATTACGCTAGGGCTACACAATAGACCGCGCTTAGAACTTTGCTTATAAACTCTTAGATGCTTCACTAACTTTAGGTTGGAAAGCTAAAGAATAGCTCGACTCTCGGATTTAGAGCTTTGATACTTACTTTGAGACACACCCACATTTTAGGGGATCTCTTACAGGTTACATCCAAGAGGTCAAAGGCATAACAGTATACACCTTCATTGAGGATTCAAATATGAATTTCAAGCAGCCTTTATTCAATTCATTAATTCTAATGTTTCCTAAACCATATGGAATCCTTTAATCTCGACGATTCGACTCCATGGAGCATTTGCCAATTCATCTTTCCTACAAGGCACATGTTGGTGGGCGTCAGTTATCGATGGATATACCCGTTTGAGCGGCATTTGAACCACCTAAAAAGGAAGGTGAAAAACAAGGCTCGGGTCGAGGGTTCTATTTGTGAAGCCTATATCCTCGAGGAGATTACAAACTTCTGCTCAACGTATTTCAAACCTCATGTTGCTATGAATAGAATGAAGGCTCCGAGAAACGACGACGGATCATATCAAGAATCTAAGATGGAATATTGAAAGTATTCAATACGTCCGGAAAGCCTTCGGGAAAATGAAGAAGAGATATTTAAATGATGAAGAGCTAAGGGCTGCTCAGTTGTATATATTACTCAATTGCGATGAGGATGAAGTGGAGAAGCTAGAGGGGTAAGTAATTAATGATGAGTTTACGTCATCTCAATATAATAGTATAAGCTAATATTATTGTACTAATCGGCGGTTGCTTCGTTGTTTTTCAGCACATATATATAATGATGAGTTGAGGTCGGTTAGACCCTACCTAACAGACGAAGCATTAGAACAAGAAATGAGACGTCATTTTTCTTCTTGGTTGAGCAAATATGTAAGCAACTCGGTAATTACTGGCCTTTTCTAATGCAACTACGCAATAAAAAAAACTTACTATCTTTTCTTTGGTATTCAGGTCGATCGTCTAATTTCACCAGAGATTGAATTAATTAGAACTCTTGCCAAGGGACCAATTACTTTTGTTAAAATATGGCCAAGTTACTGTGTCAATGGCTTTAGATTTAAGTCGACAAATGATCCGATCAGAGACAGCTTCATGGATCTTGATTCCATGAAAAATAGTTATTTGTGTATCAAATCTTCGAACTACAAAGACGTCGATCCAGAAAATGATTTTTTTGGCATCTTGCGAGAGATTATGGAGTTGACATATAATTATGGCAGAGAACCAGCAAAGATCGTGTTGTTCAAGTGTGAATGGTTCGATCCGATTGAAAAGCAAGGTTGGAAAATTGACAAGCATAGTCTTGTGGATATAAACTACAAGCGTAGATATCAAGACTACGAATCATTTGTCCTATCAACTCAAGCTCAGCTTGTGTACTTCACAGCTTATCCGAGACGGGGAGCAACGAAGTCTGACTGGTAGGCAGTATGCAAGACTAAAGCTAGAGATACTTTTAATATTGAAGAAAAAGCTTATCAGAAGGAGGAGCTACCTCTTGTAACCAACATTGTTGATGTGGACTCCACGGAAGTTACACATTACACGACTAATGTAGAAAATATAGAATTATTCGAAGAGGAAGGCGAAGCCGACGAAGGCGAAGATGAAACTGAAGATGAGGAGGAGGAGGAAGAGGAAGATGAGGTCGAGGAAGACGAACAAGATGAATATTCTGAAGATGATTGAGAGAGATGTACTTTCATTTTTTAGATGTTTCTTTTAGAATGTACAATCTGGACTTAGATATTTCTTGTAGAATGTACTATCTGAACTTAGATGTTTCTTATAGAATATACTATCTGGACTTAGATATTTCTTGTAAAATGTATCATCATATGTTGTCTTGGTTATTATCTTGTCATTATTTTACTTTCATATTTCTAATGTACTATTATTTGTTGTATCTCATCATATGTTGTTATCAGGTATGACAGGTCATCGCGGATCGTTCCACGTGTCCCGACATGGGGTACGGAGTACTACTGGCAGAGGACAGGGTACTCCTTCGGTACCTCCTACTGGTGCCGTCTCTAGATCCTCGTCGCCCAGTACTCCTGTGTATCGGACAGTACCTCCGCCTGCCACAACGCTACGTGGCATATCTCCTGGGACGAGTAGTTCCAAGCCTGAGACTGCTCCGTCGTCTAGCATTCCTTCTGCTGATACGACGATGGAGACAGATGAGCAGATGGAGAAGGCTGAGCCGACGACCGACCAGTATCAGGCAGATGATGCATGCGCACCTCCGGAGGAGACAAGGACGGAGATCTGGATCGATGGTATAAAGTAAGTATTTTGGTTTATCATTTTTTTCATGTATTTATTATAAATAAACTTTTCTCATGAATATAATATATCTGTATAGATATCGTCCCCCGTCGGTGCAGAGACGCCTAGGCCACTTCTTGAGGACTAATTATGGTGGTCCATGGATAAACTACTCTGATGCTCCAGACGAGAGGAAGGCCTACTGGTTTGCGCGCTTCAAGGTTAAAATATATTTTCTTTTAACATGAATCATATAATTTTTTCATATTATATATAACTAATAAATATTTGGTTTGCACTCTTCTAGGATATATTTTTCTATCCATCGCACCGGGCCGAGATGATCGAGGGGATGTTTCCTGCCGTCGCTGCTAAGTTGATCTGTGACGCTATTAATGATTAGAAGACTCGTGATCGTACCGGAAAGCCGTTCCAAGGTTGGATCACCCTTAAGAAGTGGACTACGATGAAGGCTCGATTCGACGAGCCAAGGTACAAGAAAAAGTCTGAGAAGGCCAAGGCAGCTAGGAAGCAGGGGTCAAAGTGGTACGGTGGGTCGATTCCGATGACGGAACATTTCCGTCCTTTGGTATGTTTTTTAATTTCAGAAAAATTATTTTAATGCAACTCCGATAAATTAGTAAAAGGTGATATATTTAATTACAGGTAAGGAGGGGTGATGACGCGAATATGGTGGCTGTCTTCCTGGCTACACATCGGAAGGGTTGGAAGCTTATTGACGAGAGGGCGGAGCAGGCCTATGTAAGTATTACAATTCTATTTATTAATTTTAATACTTCGAGTTAGTTTTGATATAACTTAGTAAATATTCATGCAAATAGATATGCATGTAGTTAGTAATAATAAGTACATTAGACATTAGAAGTTATAGAGTATCCATGCTTTCTAGGCCGAGATTGAACGGCTTAAGGAGCGGACGGCTGCTAGTACACATGCTGCGGGAGAGGCCGATACTTCCCCGCAGCCCGCTCCAGCTCCGTCGGAGGACGAGCTGTGGGTGACCGTCGCTGGTGGTCTCCAGAGGGGTACGTACTACGGTACGGGATCCTATGGTGCCCTAGTTGCGTCATAGTCCTCTAGGGCCTCCCATGCTAGTGTGCATGGCCCACAGCTCTCCCAGGAGTCTGTCCGAGTCCAGTAGATGGTGGAGTCTGTCCGTGATGAGCTGCTACGACGGTTCCAGGAGCAGCACCAGACGGACGATGCTGCGCTCATAGCACGATTGGATACGCTCGATCGCAGCATTATGGAGCTCAGGGATGTGACAGAGAGGACAGAGCGGTGCGTCACTGATCATAGAGCGTCGACAGAGTGCAGTGTGATGGATCTGTAGGCATTACAGCTGTCCATGGGCGAGAGGCTGACGTTGATGCAAGATTCGATGGTTGATAGCAGTACGAGGCTGTTATCTACCATGGATTCCTACCACTAGCGACTAGCAGCGTTGGAGCGTTATTGTCCTCCGGGTGCGCCTTCATCGTCGTCGACTTCGCCGGCGTCACTACCTCCGACTCCACCGACGTCACTACCTTCTGCATCGGTGACGATTTCACGGGAGGAGTACGAGATGTTCCTATCCTTGAGGCGCGACGGTGCCCCTCATCCAGATCCGCAGTAGTCCGAGTTAGGACTGTTTTTTTAGTGTTTGTTTATGTTGTTTCAGTATTGGTGGTGGATTATTTGTTTGGGTAGACTTTCTTTATTGGTTGTTTTTTCATGTGGATATTGGTTGTATACTTTGGATCGATGATTACCGACTTTGGATATTTTACTCTTTTAGAATTTCTCTTGTTTGTGTTGATACATATGTATATTGTGATGTACCGGTGTTGAGTGTTCCACCGAAGGGGTCGGCGAACTCAGGATGAAAATGTGCTTCTGTGTATTTATTGTTATTTATTAAACTGCATGAAGAAAATATGATTCTGTGGACATTCTATTATTTATTTTTTTTAATTTTTTTTGCATTTTAGCGACGTTTACCGACGTCTACCTGCGTCGCTAAACGTCAGTAAACGTCGCTAAATTACCAGGTATAGCGACGTTTACCGACCCAGCTTCCCTCTTCTGCAGAGTCAGTAAACGTCGGTAAAAAGTAGCATACGTCGCTAAAATCTTCGATGTTGACCGACATCAGAGAGACGTCGCTATTTTCTCGACATGGTGTCGGTGAACGTCGGTGATTAGCGACGTTTATTTAGAGTCGGTAAGCGTCGGTAATAGCGATAGTTATCGACTTTTTGCCTGTCAGCGACATGGCTTTCCGCGACCACAAGAAAACGTCGCTAAAAACGTCGGTAAATACGATTAGCGATGTTTTTTGTCATTTTAGCGACGTTTTCTGGCGTCGCTAATATGACCTATTCTGGTAGTGTCTTCCTAGTAATTATCCATTTTGAGACTAAACTCTTATTTGCAAGGAAGGAGAAGAGGGTCGGGGGTTGAGGATCAGGCTTTGAGAGAGCCGGTTTGTCGGGGTCGGTGGTCTTCGCCTGGACGTTGGGAAGAGAAAAAGGGTCGGGTTTGGGGTCAGGCGTGCGGAGGAGGGTGGGTGGTCGCTACCTATGGAGGAGTAGGAGTCGGGGGAGTCGGGAGGAGGAGGGAGTATTGTGTGTGTGGGGGGTTGGGTGTTGTATTTTGGGAGGTTGATTCGAAATTGAAGGAAAAAAATGTTCAGGCAATATCACATTTTGTAGCGACAGTACAGATCCATCGCTAAAGAGTTGTTAGGTATTTTTTGATGTCATATTAGCGAGGACTTAGCGATTAAATTTTTTTATGTGTATCTAAACCACATATCCAACTGTACTCAGTCGTTGATCCGTCGATATTTAGTGACAAATCTTTTTCCGCCGTTGACTTTCGTCTATAATTTGTCATATTTTTAATAACCTTCCTTTAATGCCAATCAAACTTGTGAACCTAAATGCCCAAACGGTCACGACCATGAATACTAGATATCTATATAGAGAGATTCATGTGTTCCTAGACAATGCGGTTCTAATGGAAGAGGATATGTAGACAGGGCCAGCCCTGGGGTAAGCCGGACAAGCCTTGAGGCTTGGGCAACCCCCCTCTGCTAGGACAACATCCCAGGCTCACACCAAAGGTCAAGATCACGGATAACCACCAGGGCTAGCTGACAATAAGGATCAAGGAACAACCAAAATTAGCTCCAGGATATGACAACCCAATCCTTCGGGCCGGCCTTGTATGTAGATAATGAGAATAGCGAATAGCTGATGATGGTCAAATAGATTATTAATCTGAGAATGCTTGTATTATGTTCTCAACTTAAATTTGGGTAGGCAAACTAGACTTTCGGTGAGATGATAAAGATCACATAATCATGTAATTATCACAAGGCAAGACTTTTATGCATGTCTTGGTTAGTTTCTTGTCCTAATATTCATCATTTATAATGATTTTACAGTAGAGATTACTCCAAGATCAAGTCCAAAAATATATCTAAGCATGGATTGGTTGTCCTCGCATCATGGAGTTAATTTATAATTAAATATTATAAAATATTTTATAAATTATAAGTAATTATTCTAAATTATTAAAATTAGCAATTTACTATCTTGAATTTTATTTTTTTCAGTTTGCAACTTACTGTACTTTTTTTTACCGTTAATCATAACATTCCGGTGTAAGAAGCAAGTTGCAGATAAAAAAATAGTTGAGATTGAGTTCGGATTAAGAATATGCTTTTTCTAACCAAAATATGGAACAGTTGTGTCTTATCTAGAATGAATTGGACACACCAACAGCCACAACCAACAGCTGTTTCTGGGGTCGACCCATATAGTTGCTTTGCTGTCATGGCCCTTATTTTAAAATTAACAAACTATCAAATATATTTAGGGTAAAGTGCATTTAAACCCTCCTTAGATGTCACGAAATGTAAATAAAGACTCGCTGATCCGAAAAAGATAGCTAGATACGAAAATGCTCAAATCACCCCACCCCCCCGCTGTTAAAATCCGTTAAAAACGTCTTAAAAGACGATTTTGTCCCTCCCCTCTCCCCCCTCCCCCCCCCCCCCCCCCTCTCTCTCCGGTGGTGGGGGGCGGGTCGCCGGCGGAGGGAGGAGGGGAAGGGGTTCGGGGGGCGGGTCGCCGGCGGAGGGAGGAGGTCGGTGGGCGGGTCGGTGGGCGGGTCGCCGGCGGAGGGAGGGGGGGGGGGGGGGGGGTGGTCGGGGATGACCGGCGGAGGGAGGAGGTCGGTGGGCGGGTCGCCAGTGGAGGGAGGAGGGGGAGGACGGGTCGCCGGCGGAGGGAGGAGGTCCGTGGGCGGGTCGCCGGCGGAGGGAGGAGGGGGGGGGGGGGAGGGGGCGGGGGGCGGGTCGTCGGCGGAGGGAGGAGGGGGGGGAGGGGTGGTCGGGGATGACCGGTGGAGGGAGGAGGACGGGTTGCCGGCGGAGGTCGCCGGCGGAGGGGGGGGAAGGGGGGGGGGGGGGGGGGGGGGGGGGGTAGGGGCTGGTAGGGAAGAGTGGGAGGGGTAGTTTAGATAGTTTATATTTTTTTTTAATTTTTTTTTAAGACTTAACGGCCATTTTAACGGCCATTTAACGGATAAGGGCCATTCTAAACAAAACAGATTTTTTTGGAGGTGCAAACTGCTTAAGTTTTCTAATAGGTCTTATTTTGCAAACGAGGCAACTCTAAGGAGGGTTTAAATGCACTTTACCCATTTATAACCCTCGTTTTAAAATTAGTAAATGGTTATTAATTTATTGCATTTGGCTTCAATTTAGGGTAGGTGCAACTTGTGAGCGCCCACTTATTTAATCATAGACAGTGATATATTCCATAAAATTGACAACAATTGAGCAGATATGATGGACCGCTGTAGCCATAACCATCCATTCGGCATTGTCCTCCTCCTCCCTTCCATAGAAAAACATATAAATGATTAGTTGGTAACTAAGAATAAATCAAGATAATTCGTAAAGTACCTTTAAATATTACCAGGAGAAGTCATGCTTTTGTGTTTGGCTTAATTAAGTTACTTATAGGAATAGGCACATTCTTAAGATAATTACTTCTTGTGTTTGGCAAAGGATTTGAGGTTGAGTGTCTGGTCCACTTGATACTGACATTCCAATCAATTCTCAATGTGAAAATTGAGAAATAATTCAACGAATGCCACTATAACCATCAATTCATGCACTGTACATAACTGCCGACTCACCATTTACCGATGATGTCACGTGGTACCACTTAATAATGTTTCCTTTGTCCACCACCCACACATTTTCTGTTTTCCTTGTTGCTAAACAATAATGACGAAGTTAGTATAATAAAAAAAGAAACCAACCAATAATTTATTAACAACTTATAATTTATTTTATATTTTTTTTTTTGGTTTGATCGATGGAACCAGGAAGCAACAGAGAAGTTAATGATCCCAAAATATTAGAATCCATGGTAACAGATTACGTGAAGATACCTGAGCACAAGCATCACCACACCACGGATGCAGAGATAACTCCAATACGTACGGACTGATACATATTTCACCGGTATTGTCTGATATTTCAGAAAGCAATGATAATGGTTAGTTGACCTGTACCAAATAGAGAGAGAGCACGTACCTACTCAAACAATTCCTTCAGCTCCAGAAAATCAAGAAATGACAAAAAAAAAATTTTTGCGAAGAATTAACCATAATTCCAACTTTCATAACCCGGATAAAAAATAATCATTCAAGACTTTTTCTACCCAGGTTATAAATCATGCCGGTTTTTTCTTCTTCTTATTTGTTGATGATTTAATTATATTATTTACAAACAACAAAATAATAATAATAATAATAATAATAATAATATTCACGTAATTGTAATTGGTTTCTTGATTGCCGGCGCCATCTTCTCCGTCCACAACTCCTTGGCCCAGCTCTCCCCTCCCACCTCCACCTCCACCACCACCATCTCCTGGTTCAGCCGGTACACCCTCACCCCGACCCCAAAATCACCATTATGCCCCTCCACCACCACCCCCCCTCCTCTCTTCCCTCTCCTCCTCCTCACGTAGAGCCCCTCCTCCCTCCCCACCTCCTCCGCAGTCCCCAAAATGCCCTCCCCGGGCTCCCTCGACACGAACCTCTCCTTGGTCGGGACCCCCGGCTCGAACAGCCCCGACAGGTTCACCCCGGAGGAGAAGGATATCAAGTCGAAGGCGTTGAGCTCTCTGTTATGATCAACCTCCTCCTCCTCCAGCTGCTCGTCCAGCTGCTCGTCCTTCTCGAGCTCGTGGTAGCCCATCATCGCCTCCCAGTCCTCGTCCCCCATCCCCTTCCGGAACCAGGGGTCCCGCGATATATCGTCCACCGACATCCTCGTGTCCGGGTTCGTGTCGAGTATCCCGGATAGCAGCCTCCTCAGCTCGGGCGAGGTCCACTTGGGTATCCGGTACTCGCCCCGGTATATCTTCTTGTACATGTTCATCAGATTGGAGTCGTTGAAGGGCAGATAGCCGGCGTTCAGCACGAAGAGTATGACCCCGCACGACCACACGTCCACCTTCGCCCCGTCGTAGCCCTTCTTCGACAGGATCTCCGGGGCCACGTACGCCGGGGTCCCGCAGAGTGTGTGCAGGAGGACCTCCTGCTGGCTCGGCGGCCCGGACGCGTCGTCCGCCGACAGCGCCGACAGCCCGAAGTCGGAGACCTTGAGGTTGTTGTGCTCGTCCAGGAGGAGGTTCTCCGGCTTCAGGTCGCGGTGGAAGACCCCGCGCGAGTGGCAGTACCCCACGGCGGATATGAGCTGGCGGAACAGCCGCCGCGAGAGCTCCTCGGAGAGGCGGCCCGTCTTCGATAGGCGGGCGAACAGCTCGCCCCCCCTGACGAACTCGAGCACGAAGAAGATCTTCGTCCGCGACGCCAGGACCTCGACGAGGCGGACGATGTGCTGGTGGCGCACGCGGCGGAGGATGGCGACCTCGCGCCGGATGTTGCTCCTCGCGAGCCCGGGCCTCGCCAAGCGGGACTTGTTGATGATCTTGATGGCAACCGAGGAGGAGGAGAAGCTGCTGCTGGTGCTGGTGCTGTTATTGGATCCGGGGAGGGTGCGGGCGTGGTAGACCTTGGCGAAGGCGCCGCAGCCGAGGAGCCGCCCGAGCTCGTACTTTCCGAAGAGGATCTTCTTCGGGTTCTGATCCGTCGCGGCTGCAGCCCCGACTAGGGAGTCCGGCATCGTCATGAGAAATGGTGAGAGAATTTCCGATGTTGGACTATTTTTGGGGGGTGGGGAGGTATTATATAAGGAGAAAAGTAATTGTTGGGGATAGTGATTAGTAGGAACTTTTGAAGAATGGCCATACACCTGTCATGTACAGGTGGCCAAGTGACTAGTGGTAGTAGATAACTTGGATTATCTAACGTCTACTAATGCTCATGTATATTTAGGGTGTACTTCCCTTTTATGTAATGGTGTACGTCTACTTATGCTCATGTACATGACTTTCTACTTAACACTAACTTATATGCGGTTTGGATAGATTGTCTACCATGATAAACTCGTGTATTATTGTTATCGTATATTATAATATAAAAAAGTCAAATATACTCTTCTCAACATTATATAGGGTAAAGTGTAAAAAATCGTCGTTAGATTTTCGTTTTTTGTACTAAAAGATTTTCTGCTCTTAAAATTTATTAAAGTATAAAACATGCTCATTTTGCTCCATTTTCGTTAACTGGTGTTAAGTGGGATATGTAATAACCATTTTATCCTTCCCCCCTCTCAACCCCCCCCTCTCTCCGGTGGTGCGGGAAGGAGGAGGAGGGGGGCGGGGAGGAGGAGGGGAACACGGGGAGGAGGAGGGAGGCTGGCCGGCGGGGAGGAGGGGGGCTGGCCTGCGGGGAGGTGGATGTCACGTCCCGCTCCCGTAGGAGCGATCGTCCTCGCTAAGGCGTGATGCCGCGTGAGCCTAGATTTCGCTCACGCAAGGTAGGTCCATAACGACCGATTACAGGCTAAACGACGGGGGTCGCTGCACAAAAGTCCCAAGCAGAAACATTGAATAGTCAGCAGCAAAAATTGAAGCAAAACACAAGTCTTGCAAAATACTCTTTTATTGATATTGAACAAAGCTTACAATATGGGCACGAGGCCAAATTACAAGTCTCTCAAGCTCACTTTTCTCTCATATTACAAGTCACTCTGCTCTCTCTCATTTCTCAATACAAGCTTCAAGGCAACGAGTGTCAGATTCTTCGGAATGGCGATGTCCATACATTATGTCCCGTATAAGTTCTGACTACATGCAGTCGCACACCTCGAAACGCTAAGGAACTCCGTGCATCGAAGCATCCAAGCGAGCTTCGCGCCATCGAGCTTCTACCTGTGCCTGCACATGAAAACTGTGTGGGTGTCAGTACTCAACTATACTGGTGGAGTGAGCTCCTCGCCCACCCGTACAAAACAGACACGTTCATTTACTTTGTGCAACTTAATCCCTTTTTGATTGTCTTTCTAGTCTTGTCTTAGGATCAATTTTAGGACAAAGACACCTTAGCCTATACTTGGCAAAGCAACGATAGGGTCGTGCTATACTCTATTCGTGGCTTCAATATATATATATATATATATATATATATATATATATATATATATATATATATATATATATATATATATATATATATATATTCGAGGCAGTGCCTCGTCGAGTAGAAACTTATGCAACTCGGCCGTGCCAAGACTTTCACTTGTTTTTATGTGCCTCTAGACCATTCTCGTGCCAATGATGTCAAGGGGACGACTCGTGCTGGTCGTGCCAATAGACTTTATCGTGCCTTAAGATCGAGGTCGTGCCTCCCAAGGATCAACCAGACTTAACCAACTTGCCTTACGGCCCTTCCTGACTTAACTCGAGACGATTCGATGACGATGCCATATTCATGCCGAAGCACATGTCCTTGCTATAGCCAAATTTTAGGCTCCAGAATGGTGTTGCAACCGTGCACACCTAACCCGTACCAATTCAAGGTTAGCGCTTGCTATAAGTATACCTTGTTAATCCAACTCGTAACATGGTAGTACTCGATGCAATCCAAATGCATACACGCAGATAGCCGCTCTTATGTCGACCCATCTATATGAGTGGTCACTAGAAATGTCAAGCTATACTGGATCTTTGCATACGGTGACCATTCGCGTGCGAGGTAAGAGCTCCCATCGAATGACCCGCAGCCTATATTATAATGGTTCACTTCAATCGAATCGTTCCGTCGATGAAGGTCATACAATATCTGCAATTCCTCCTAGGCTGACACGAACCCGGCACCCCGGGATCGTTCGAGGAATTTCCCCTTGTGCGCAAGTTATCCAATGACCATGCAAGACTCAACTCGATCTACCAAGTCCTTCCTTAATTATGACCATGCTTTCCAACTTTCTATCGAGACTCCCAAGTAGCGGGACCGATCTCGTCGACGACCAGTCGCGTGGACTTCCTTATCGAGACTCCCAAGTAGCGGGACCGATCTTGTGAACTTCCTTATCGAGACTCCCAAGTAGCGGGACCGATCTCGTGAACTTTCTTATCGAGACTCCCAAGTAGCGGGACCGATCTCTGCGACAACCAATCGCGTGAACTTCTATCCTTTGAAATCCAGGGAACGACTACTAAGTAGTCTTCCATCTTAACTTGAACATAACATGTTCCTTTGTCCGTGGCATGCTTCTCCCTAAACCAACCGTGGCTCGTGTCTTAGACATACCTTGTTCTCTAGGCGACACTATCGCTCAAGTCACATGCTTTATATGATGAGCCTTGAGATCGTGGGGCTATATGACTTGACAACCGTAGACAACAGGAGACTGTGCTTGCTATGACTTTGATAGTCCAGCCAAACTCTTGTCTAACTTATTTGTGCAACGACTTGACTAGCAAAGGCTATGCCAAGCCTTGCGTCGAGGGAACATGTTATGCACGCGTTCGACTTGAACAACCAAGTTCTTTAGGTGCCTAGACTTATGCCGCAAGTCGTGCTCTGCAACGTGCACTGTAACTTAACCCGTATAACGAGCAAGGCAATGCCAAGCCCTGGACGATGGGACCATGCATGCTTTATCAAGCATTTACGCAGGTGACGCTATGACTTAGGCTAATTCCAGCATTGTGGCAACTTAGCAACTTAGACCAACTTTCTTCTCCCAAGCCACGGGACGAAGGACCGAGTGTCATTTTGAAAGCACACTGAGCAACCTTCTAAGCCGACCGTGGAACCTTTCCATATTCTAACTGTCTGACCCAAGTTGGGATTATTCCTTATCTATGTGGATGCATCTCTTTTATTATCAAGCCTACTTGTGCATTTGAAATTTTTTGTTTTATTAGTGTGAAGGCCAAGCTGAGGCAAGTTCATCGAAGCCACCCACCTGAGAGAGGGGTCGTCTCGACCGAGCGAGTCTTCGAGCAAGCCGTTGCGTGGCTAAGTCCTAACGTCGTTGGCATTTCGATTCCTCCGATTGACTGAGCGGGACGGGACACTACTTTATACACCTCAGAAAAATTTTCGTCCTCGAAACTAACTGAGTACCTACTCATCGACTTATCACTTTATTCAACATTCTATAACTCTAGCACACACTACGCCTATATGTTTCTTCAATCCGAGCCACGCTCGCACTCCCATCACTCTTTCCTTTAAAACACGATTTCAAAATCCTCGACACTTCTCCATTTCTCAAGTCTCACTTGAATTCAACGTATCACTTAGTTGGATCATGCACATATCCCATGCGTTCCCAAAATACATGTATTTCAACCAAGCCGCGGGATAGAGAATTCGTAATTCTCACTTGAGTCACATCGTGCAAATATCTAGGCGTCCCTGAAATACATGCATGTCAGCCGAGTCTCGTGAGGGATATTTTTATGTTCTAGAATCATTCTATCCATCCATATCAATCCTCAAGATCAATCATTCCAATGCTAACTCTTTCAACATGGATGTCTCGCTTAACCCACTAGGCCATTTCTCAAGGCTAAAGTCGATGTCAGGATTGGAATCATAGTTTTCCAACAATAATGCCAACATTGACCCCAATCCTAGGGTCAAACCAAGTTCATAGTATGGGGTTTTCTACCCAAGCTCGCATCACTCAGATTTCTAACATCGAGCATATATTTCTCCTATTCGTACTTGCAATACTTAGTCCAAGGGATCCGAGTCATTCAGCAAAGCCATCCTATACTGAGTCATATTCAACCATTTTTTTTGACATATCAATATCGTTCATCCAACAAACAACTCGCATAGTCTATCTCTTCGAACAATTTCGATAAAATCTGCCTATCTATTCCTCCCAAGTCAAGCACGCTACGACATGACTTGTCGCTAAACCATAATTCTCATTTTATATTCCTTAAATTATTTATCCCAATTCAAGTAATCGATCACAAGGTCGTCTGACTTTAACAATATGTTACACCCCAATCTCACGTGAGTCCGATTATCCATGGTCGGCATGAAATCACCATGCAACGTTTCTGCAGAATAATCGTTCTCATCGGAGCGTAACTCTTGTTTTGAGTCTAGACTAATTCATTCTCGACACACAGATTGGATGTCCTCAATCCTCAAGTTTACTCAATCATCAATCATAAGTCCAATCAATCCTCGAATCCACCTTCGCCTCAAACCATAAGTCGAAGCAATCAAAATTGCCACATCTTAATTTCCCGAATTCGATCGTTCCCGCGACATGAATCACCATATCCGCGCTCACGCGGAACGATCGTCCCCAAATCTGACGTGACGCATGGGCGAGGCTGGAGTTGCGCTCGCACATGACAAGAAAGTCGAGTACCCCCGAGTTATCTACATATCGATCTTTGATACGCCTTAATACCATTGATGATATGCATAACCTGACGATCTTCATTTGCAAAAAATTCCAAGTCGTACGACTAATGCTATTGTCCGAACTTGATAATCTCCTCAATATTCAAGATCAATTTCGATCATTATTCCTCGAACTAGCTACATGTTCAATTCGTCCAAACCAAATTTATGTATATTCATCTGACTATCTTAAGTCATCGAGCAACATATTTTCTCATGTCATACCATTCTATGCTAAATCAATCATCGAGCATCATCATCTATTCCAATTTCTTTGAGTCATTTTATAACTTCCAAAATCAATACTTTTCATGCACGCTATCATCCAATCGTGCTAACTTTTTGCATAAGATTCATATCGTTTTCTTCGATCAAGTCATCCGTTTGTACACCTTAACTTTTTTTTGATTCAATCTATCTTTTCCTTATCACTTGCATTTTGCGCTCAATGCAAATTCCAATCCCGTGCGCGTCGATTATAATTCTGTTCGAATAAACTCGTCGAAATCTTCAAGATTATACTTACTCAATGATACTCGATATAAGGCTTTGCATACATGCGACGCTTGCTGATAGACTCTTTGGCACCCCGCATCCTCAATCGATCTATATTCTCGAGGCTATCCCATACACCACTCAGGGATGAAGTCATTTGACAAATCTTCGAAATAAGTTTCGAATTGTACTTTGGATTTTCGTTCGAACCCAAGCACACTCATCTATATCACATCAACGATAACATCGTTGGATGGCACCCCTATTGATAGTCATCCCGTATAATCAATTGAGTCTAACTCATTGTCGTCCGACACAGTTTGAATCCTTCACTCGACTTTGCTAAGGTCGACACAATTTATGGTGTATATGCCCAGCCCGACTTAGCCAACCGTGCTTGTTTAAAGTTAACTTTTTCAACCAATTTTTCTTTTGTGCGATTTGCAAAATATTTAGACTTATTGTATGGACATCCCGTGGGACATTTGAGAGAGAGCGCACCAACGATATCGATTTACGGATGAAACACTTCATTGTTTGCAGAACATCGGAGTTAAAGAATTCAAACAAAGTCCAAGGACGTAAAGCCGTGCTCTGATACTATTATATCATGCCCCGCTCCCGTAGGAGCGATCGTTCTCGCTAATGCGTGATGCCGCATGAGTCTAGATTGCGCTCACGCAAGGCAGGTCCATAACGGCCGATTACAGGCTAAGCGATGGGGGTCGTCGCACAAAAGTCCCAAGCAGAAATATTGAATGGTCAGCAGCAAAAATTGAAGCAAAACACAAGTCATGCAAAATACTCTTTTATTGATATTGAACAAAGATTACAATGTGGGCACGAGGCCAAATTATAAGTCTCTCAAGCACACTTTTCTTTCATATTACAAGTCTCACTCTACTCTATCTCATTTCTCAATACAAGCTTCAAGGCGACGAGTGGCAGATTCTTCGGAATGGCGATGTCCATACATTATGTCCCATATAAGTTCTGACTCCATGCGGCCGCACACCTCAAAACGCCAAGGAACTCCATGCATCGACGCATCCAAGCGAGCTTCGCGCCATCAGGCTTCTGCCTGTGCCTACACATGAAAACTGTGTGGGTGTCAGTACTCAACTGTACTGGTGGAGTGAGCTCCTCGTCTACCCATATAAAACCTACACGTTCATTTACTTTGTGCAGCTTAATCCCTTTTTTATTGTCTTTCTAGTCTTGCCTTAGGATCAATTTTAGGACAAAGACACCTTGGCCTATACTTGACAACGCAACGACAAGGTCATGCTATACTCTATTTGTGGCTTCAATATATATATATATATATATATATATATATATATATATATATATATATATATATATATATATATATATATATATATATTCGAGTAGAAACTTATGCAATTCGGTCGTGCCAAGACTTTCACTTGTTTTTATGTGCCTCTAGACCATTCTCGTATCAATGACGTCAAGGGGACGACTCATGCTGGTCGTGCCAATAGACTTTATCGTGCCTTAAGATCGAGGTCGTGCCTCCCAAGGATCAACCAGACTTAACCAACTTGCCTTACGGCCCTTTCTGACTTAACTCGAGACGACTCGATGATGACGCCATCATATTCATGTCGAAGCATGTGTCCTTGCTATAGCCAAATCATAGGCTCCAGAATGGTGTTGCAATCGTACACACCTAACCCATGCCGATTCAAGGTTAGCGCTTGCTATAAGTATACATTGTTAACCTAACTCGTAACATGCTAGTACTCGATGCAATCCAAAGGCATACACGCAGATAGCTGCTCTTATATATGTCGACCAATCTATATGAGTGGTCACTAGCAATGTCAAACTATACTGGATCTTTGCATACGGTGACCATTCGTATGCGAGGTACGAGCTCCCACCGAATGACCCACAGCCTATATTGTAACGATTCACTTCAATCGAGTCGTACCGTCGATGAAGGCCATACAATATCTGCAATTCCTCCTAGGCCGACTCCTTGCGCACAAGTTGTCCAATAACCATGCAAGACCCAAATCGATCTATCAAGTCCTTTCTTAATCATGACCAAGCTTTCCAATATTCTATCGAGACTCCCAAGTAGCGGGACCGATCTCGGCGATAACCAGTCGCGTGGACTTCCTTATCGAGACTCCCAAGTAGCGGGACCGATCTTGTGAACTTCCTTATCGAGACTCCCAAGTAGCGGGACCGATCTCGGCGACAACCAGTCGCGTGAAATTCTATCCTTTGAAATCCAGGGAACGACTACTAAGTAGTCTTCTATCTTAACTTGAACATAACGTATTCCTTTGTCCGTGGCATGCTTCTCCCTAAACCAACCATGGCTCATGCCTTAGACAGACCTTGTTCTCTATGCGACACTATCGCTCAAGTCACATACTTTATATGACGAGCCTTGAGATCGTAGGTCTATGTGACTTGACAACCGCAGACAATAGGGAACAGTGCTTGCTATGACTTTGATAGCCCAGCTAAACTCTTGTCTAACTTATTCGTGCAACGACTTGACTAGCAAAGGCTACGCCAAGCCTTGCATCGAGGAAACGTGCTATGAACGGATTCGACTTCAACAACTAAGTTCTTTGGGTTCCTAGACTTATGCCACAAGCCGTGCTCTACAACGTGCACTGTAACTTAAACCCGTGGGATGAACAAGGTAATGCCAAGCCCTGGACGATGGGACCGTGCATGCTTTATCAAGCATTTACGCGGGTGACGCCTATGACTTAGGCTAATTCCGGCATTGTGGCAACTTAGCAACTTAGACCAACCTCCTTCTCCCAAGCCACGAGACGAAGGACCTAGTGTCATTTTGAAAGCACGCTGAGCAAACTTCTAAATCGACCGTGGGACCTTTCTATATTCTAACTGTCTGACCCAAGTTGGGATTATTCCCTTATCTATGTGGATGCATCTCTTTTATTATCAAGCCTACTTGTGCATTTGAAAACTTTTGTTTTATTAGTGTGAAGGCCAAGCTGCGGCAAGTTCACCGAAGCCACCCACCTGAGCGAGGGGTCGCCTCGACCGAGCGAGTCTTCGAGCAAGCCATTGCGTGGCTAAATCAGAACACCGTCGGCATTTTGATTCCTTCGATTGATTGAATGGGACGGGGCACTACAGTGAAAGGAGCTGGCCGGCGAGGAGGAGGAAGCCGGCGGGGAGGAGGGGGCCGGCCGACGGAGAGAAGGAGGCCTGCGGGGAGGAGGAGGCCGGTGGGGAGGAGGGGACTGGCCTGTGGGGAGGAGGAGAGGGCCGGCCGGCGGGGAAGAGGGAGGGCTGGCCGAAGGGAGGAGGAGGGGCTGGCCGGAGGGAGGAGGGAGGAGGGGAGAGGTTAGGGAAATGGGGGGCTGGTAGGGAAGGGGAGAGGGTAGTTTAGGTTTTTTGTTTTTATTTTTTGAAAAATGGCATTAACGACTATTTCTAACGGTCACCAGACGGTAGGGGGCTTTTTGAGCAAGTCATAAATTGTGGGGGTCTTTATTTGCTAAATTTGACTAAAAGGTCTTTCTACGCAAAAGGTGCAAATTTAACGAGAGTTTTTTTTTTACAATTTACCCTATTATATATAAATAAACTAGAGTAAAATATATAAATTACACACATATATACTACACACATATATACTAACACAATTTCTAACCACTAATAATCACAAAGTTTCTACTATAATAAAATGTTCATAAGCTCAAAAATATATTTATTTAAAATATTTTATTCAAAGAAGATTTTCATGCAAGTATATATTTAAAGAGTGGAAAGAAAAAACACAAACACACGTGTCCGACCTCTAATGAATAATAAGACTTTGCTAAATCGTTGGAACCTACCTCATTGACAAGTGAACTCAGAATTGGACACTATACTGATTCCAAGGGTTCAACCTTAGAAATGATATGAACAATGATAATGAAGAACAGTAATTAGGTAGAGTGGAGTAAATTAATTATTTTTTTATATGTTCGTGTCTCTAGATTCTTCTATACTTAAATGTTAATTCTTCCGAATTGCTACCATTCATGCACTTAGACAAAGAAATAAAATAAAGAAAGAAGGAAAAAAAAATGCTTTTATGCTTAAATGTGTCTTCCAAATTTAGAATCAATTTGTCGACATTGTTAAGAAGAAGAAAACAAATAAGAAAAAGAAATAAAATAAAACGTGAGACTGCCACATTATACCATTGTCCATGATGACATATTACGAAAGCTCCTGATTTTCACCAATTTTAGAGTTTACCATAGTAACGATTTTTTTTGGAAATAAATGGTCCCTTAAGTTAAATTAACTATCAAATTCCAACATAAATGAATACATGAGACCCAAATGACATAATTATTTCACATTTAGATTATTATGGGATTAAGTATTAGCTTTTTACCTTTTTCCCCTTATTCCAATCATCTTCATCCCTCCCTTCTTCGCTGGACATCGATTGGGTCTCGTTTGTGTTACTTTCTAACTACGACAACGTCAAAAAAAATTCTAGTTAACAATTTCTTCTTAGAATTCCTCCAAAATGCTTTTAGGGTTAACTAATTTGAGGATTTTTATGTTCATTTAAATTCATGTCTTACTTTGTATAATATTCGTACTTTAACTAAATTATGTTCTTATTGCAAATGAAAGTTGTAGATGTATTGATTGAGACTTATTTTTTCTTATTTCTAAGTAAGTTTAGTCTTACTTTGTAACTTTAAGTATTATCCAAAATATCTTCTTATTCCGTATGAAAGTTGTAGAAATATTGACTTGATATTGAATTTTTCTTTGTTCCTACCTAAATTGTGCCTTACATTTTTATATTTGTTCTCAATTTCCATTTGCTTAATTCCTGACTAAATTATGTTCTGATTTTACTCTTAGAAATATGCACTCTCTGTATATACTAAATGATATATATTAAAGGCTTAATTGCTAATTGCTATCCTCAACTATCACACTTTTTCAAGTTGATACCCTAAACTTTTTTTCGTAACAGATTGATACCTCAACTATTTTTTTTTTCAACTTAATACCTAACATTTTAAAAAACCCCAAAATGCCCTTATCCCTTCCCTCCCTCCACCCCCTCCCCCACTCCAGCCACCCCCCCCCTGCTAGCTCCGGCCGGACCCCCCTCCCCTCCTCGCTTTCGGCCAACCGTCCCCCCCCTCCTCGCTTCCGGCCAACCCCTGCCCCGCCTCCCGCCCCGCACCCCCCTTCCCAGCCCCCCCTCCTCCCGCTGCCGAGCCCTAGGGGAGAGGCGGGAGCGGGCGGACGGCCAGAGCGAGAGGGGGGGGAGGGGGTGGCCTGAAGCGAGCAGGGGGGGTGGGGGGGGGAGCTGCGGCCGGAGCAAGCAGAGGGGGGCGCGAAGCTAGCAGGGGGGAGGGAGGTTAGGGATAGGGGCATTTTTGTCCAAAATAATATCCGGGTATCAAGTTGTTACGAAAAAAAGTTTAGGGTACCAAGTTGAAAAACGGTAATAGTTGAGGGTATCAAGTAGCAATTAAGCCTATATTAAATCCATTTTATCAAAGTACTTTTACTATGATTTTGGTGTCGATAACCCTATCTAGTTCCTCATTACAAGGAGACGTCATAGTTTTCTGCTGCAAGGACTAGATGCTAATGTTGTTAATAATAATGAAGTCTCGTATCGTTGCTACAAGAAGAAAATCAAAGCTAAACTCAAAATCTCACGATCAACTACCAATCCGAAGAGAAGATTCTTCAATTGTAGTAGGAACAAATGTGAAATTTTTATATTTTTAATTAGACGACGACTCAAGGCCATGGTACGAGACAATGATTAATAACTTGGTTGATATGATAAGTTATTAGAATAAGAGTTATATGACAAGAGTTAACCTCTAATTTAACTCCTAAGCTAGCCAAACGAATCCAAGTCGTCGTAATCCTATCAAAATTCTAGAAAATAAGAAAAATCGGTACCAAATCGAAAATCTGGCTTGCCCAACCGTATGTTGCCGGTGTTTTCATGACCCACTACCAAATAATTGGGTACGGATCGAGCCACGTGCAGCCTACGCTGTTGAGAAACTTAACTATTAAATATAACAGGGAAAATAACATAAACTTGATATAACTATGCAACATATTCTCATTGAGTATTCTACCTTCCTCGAGCCATCGCTTGTCATTTCCCCAATAAATATTGCAACTTTTATCAATGATTTCATCTCTATTTAACAACAAGATCACAATACATATATCTATATGACAAGCAACAATATTGATAAACCATATTTCTATATGACAAGCAAATAAATATTATGATTACACTCATTTTTCTTGATTATTTTTATTAAGGTATCATTGATTGAAGGATACAACAAAGACAAGTATTGATTCATTCATTATAGTATGAAGATAAGGAAAGAAGGATAAAAGCCACTAACTGTTAGAGAAATTGCTGAGAGAAAGAGAACTCTAACACTAAGATCAAGCTTCACATACGTGGTCACCTACATTTACACCAACAGAGGACCAATACTTTTCGTTTTTTTATAGAATTCAATATGAATGTGGAAATCAATGGAGGCCAAAAATAAAATACACCAAAACATCCACGAAAACACATTCATAAAACCAACAACGAAAGCTTCAGCAAAAACGAATAGTAAAAAGGTTTGCGAAAGGGACTCTTATATAGAGTTCTTCTCCAAGATGGATTTAGTGCATTTAGGACTCAATTCCAAAGAAGTCAATTCATAGTAGGAGGGATCTTAATTCAATCTATCTCGATCAATCAATATCGATAGGATTCCATACACGGTTCCCCTGACTGGGAGCGAAGGTCTACAGCCTCCTTCATCGTCTCCACAATGCTTCAAACTTTCCATCCCCTCGAATTAAGGCTGGATATCGACAAAGTTAAGTAACAATGCAAAACATACTCGATCACATTAAGAAAATGAAATTGGAGAAGGAGTAATAGATATGGTCGATTTAGAATTACAACAAATTTTGGTTAGAATAGTAGAGCTAGAAAATATTTCTAGGGGGAGCAAAAATACACTCAATTTTTTTAGGAGAAGTGATACACTAAGTTAAAATTTACAGGCATCATCATATAGTATCTATATAAAATAAAATTAATATAATGTGGCTAGCAATGTTGCTTAATCAAATAAGCCAACTATAATCTAGTATATAAGAAATTAACAAAGTTAAATATATCATAGGAAAATAATTGTTAGACAAATGATTAATTTAAGTTTTATTATTATAGTTGATCGATTAAGTTTAGTATTATATAATCACTAATGTTTAAACAATCACTACATTGTTAATAATTAAACTTGGCATAGTCCTAGTGTATATTAATTTTATCATCCTTTCTACTATGCTACTACTTTGTTCTCATAATATTTATTTTGCATAAAAGCAATAAGCAACATGCCACTTCCCAAGCACACTAGTATATAAGGATTCATATGAGGACCAAACTCCTTCTCCCCCATCATTAGGACATCCTCACTCTCATCCTGATGGCCTTCCTCCTCATGATCACCCTCACGGTTGTCTTCATCATGTACAAGAGTTGGAACAAAGTCACACAACTTTGCCTATTTTTCTTATCGTAACGGGACTTGGTGTGCCAAAAGTTAGCACAAAACTCATAAGCTAGAGGCCCCTACTCATACTGAACCAGTTGGTGTACAACTTGCCTGCTTGGGAGTTTGATGCTAACCAATAGGTGTAATGCCCCGCTCCGCACGGTGCATTATGATGAGTCGTTGACTCGAAGAGTTGCTTTGACCCGATGAAGTACCGATGCGAATCGATGCAAGTGTTACGTTGGCCAGAGGTAAGCTTTGAATCGATTGGAATCTATGAATCGAATCGATTCAAAAGGTAAGTCCCATTTGAGCAAGTGCAGATGTTAGTTGATCTGGTGTGCAGGCTATGCTTTTACGCTGGACGATAAGAGGTCGGCATTTTGCCTTATGCAATAAAGTGTCTGCGAAACCAAATCGTGGCCTTGCAACGGATTATGGCATGGACGCGATAGGCCAAATCAACCGAGTAGTTCAAAGGAATGGCTAAGTCCGGGAGTTAGCTATGCGACCGAGTTATGGAAGCGAGACGCTTCAACTCAGCGAAACGATAAGGCGTATCGGCTTAAGGTGGGCGGGTTCTTGACTCTCTCTCCCTATTCCTTCACGTCTAATAAAATGTATCAATGCATGCGTAAGATTTTATCGAGTTAGCGAGCGTGGCTCGGCGAGTAAGTGTCTAAATATGTGTTGAACACTAAGATAAGAACATTGAACAATCGAACAATTGTAGCGACGTGCATCAAGTGTACGAGTCGCGGTAGGGCGGTGATGGTAGAACATTGAAAGACAAAATTGAGATGTGCATCACGTGCACGCCTCCGAGAACATTGAATACCAGGCATAGAATATTGATTACAGCGCTGAGCGTGCACTCGTGCACTTATGCTACGAAAAGACTAAGTAACTACAGAACTAGGCTATGAGAATGACTTACGAATGGTACGCGTTGAATATGAGTATGAGATGGATAAGCCGTTGGGCGTCGTACATCAATATGGATGTGTTGGGGCATAATGCCAACGGAGCTTCCCATATGGATGGTGGATTATATTTACGAGACGCGAATATGTTTATGGTGCGGGACTATGTTTATGTAACACGAGATTGGTTGGACGATATGACTTGTATGCTATGGTACGTATTGCATGGTCAATGGACTCGGATGGCCCGTGCACGGGTGCGGCTTCCCTCGGACGGTTACGACCGAGGCACCGGGACCGTTCGGCCTAGAAGGGAATTATGTGTGGTATTTATGGTGCACAACATTCGGATGGATTGCGATCGTCCAGTGCTGTGATAAGCTATGATATCCGTAAGTTTGGGATCCTTCGGATATTGGGCTAGCAACCCGTATCGAAGTGATTGTAGGCTTACACATAAGAGATGCCAAGTCTATTACGGTGTGAAACACCGTGACCTTCATATAGTTAGGGCCGGTGAGCTGAGATGAGAGTTGGGTGCAGGTGCAGGGCCTGCAACCCTTATGCATGGTCTAAGTTTATGGTTGGTTGTTGTTTGAATGATATGATTCTATGTTAAGTTCTAACCCGTGCAGGCTAGGCAATATGGGACGGAGATGAGCACAAGCACTATGTTTATATTCATATTATGGCTAACTGTATCTGCCGCACGGACACGATATGAGACACATTTATGATAAGTTGCTTTGCATGAATATTGCTATGAAATAGATCCTAAGGCTAAATAGAAAGATCACAAATTAAGATGCATGTTCCACTAAAGATATTTAGTGCTTGGTTTGGGTGCGAGCGGGTCTTGATCAGTGCGAAGCGAGGACGAAAGCACTAATCCTCCACTAGTTTATGTGCAGGCTCAGGTTATGATCGGTGCGGGGCGGAGCTTGGCTTGGACGTGCCGAGGCATGGAGTCCTTGGCGTTCAAGAGGAGCACCGCATAGGCGGTCGGACTTGCGACATGGAGATGTTCGACCGAGTACTACTTGGTGGCTATAAAGAGGCATAGTATATGAAACAATATTATCCTCTGTAAGCTAGAGAGATCATGAGCGTTGTAGCCAATTGGCATATATGTTAGGCTATTCAGAGCCTTTGTAATCTTCAGTTCATTATGAATAAAAGAGATTCTTGTGTTATACTTTGTTTCCTTCCTCTGCTTATGTTACGAATTTGAGATAATCACTATGTGAATATCTTGCCTTCCACGAGCGCAACTCTAGGCTCGTGCGGCATCAGACCCAGCGAGGACGATGATTCGGGTAAAATCTAGCGAGGACGAGTGATTTCCCGGATCGGGGTGTGACAATAGGGGTAGCATATCCCTTGCTTAACTTCGACAAACACATGTGAAAAAACAACCGAGTACGATAAGTAGTAAATAAGATACTTTTCAGTGGCTTACTTATCAAGCTATCAACTTTCGTTATAGAAGAACTACTCCAAATCCTCGGATGTAGCTACATAAATTTAATTTATATTGGCAACGAGGTCAAACACTCTTGTTCGAAATTTGAATCTGTTAACCATTGTCGTAAGATCATTAGACGACCATTAAAGGTCCATGGACCAACTTGACACACCCCAATCCCACAAGATCGAAAGTCATCATTAAGTGTGATGTTGAACAAGCCTGATACTACCAAAATAAGTCATTTTAGCGACGCCTAAAGACGTCGCTAAAACGACAAATTACGTCGCTAACAATATTTACCGACGCAATTACCGACGTTTTGGACTTGTCGCAGAAACGTAAGTCGCTGATCTTTAAAACGTCGTCGAACGCCGCAAATACCGACGTTCACCGACGTATTATTACGTCGGTATATCATGGGATATTACCGACATCTACCGTTGTTTCGTCAGTGGATTAGCGACGTGTTGAAAGTCGCTACACGTCGATAAAATCCTGGGATTATTATCGACGTCTACCGTCGTTTCGTCGGTGGATTAACGACGTGTTGAAAGTTGCTATACGTCGGTAAAATCCTGGGATTATTACCGACGTTCACCGAAGTTCACCGACGTCTACCGACGGTCTCCGACGTATAAGGACGTCGGTACCCTGGAAAATTTTGCAGATTTACCGACGTTTATCGACGTACGTTTGCGTCGGTAAAAGTCGGTAAATATGCAAAAAAAAATAAAATACAGAATATTTTTTTCTCCCTGTAGTTTAAAAAGATAACCATAAAGTATAACAGATATCCAAGTCACAACAAATAACAAAGTCTACACACAATCATGTCCAAATAACCAAGTCTACACACAACCATGTCCAAATAACCAAAGTCTACACACAACCTTTTCTTCCTACAAAATGTCCTTTTCTTCTCGATGCTGCAGTTTTAAAATAAAATACAGAATATCCAAATAACCAAGTCTACACCAAATAACAAACTCTACAACCAAATAACAAAAGTCTACACACAACCAACAAATAGAATAGGATCCAAACATCAAAGTCTACACAACCAACAAATATCCAAGTCACAACAAAGGATGAAACAAACACAAACAAACAGTCCTAACTAGGACTACTAGGGATCTGGTGCAGGAGGGGCACCGCCGCGACGAAGGGATAAGAACAACTCATACTCCTCAAGTGAAATCGATACCGATGGAGCAGGCAGTGAGTCGGTGGAGTCGGTGTCGATGAAGAAGGCGGTGGAGGCGACGGAGTCGACGACGATGAAGGCGCACCCGGAGGACCAGCACATTCCAACGCTGTAAGTCGCTAGTTGTATGAATCCATGATAGATAACAGTTTATCACTGCTCTGGACCATCGAATCCGTCACCAATCTCAGCCTATCGATCATGGTCACCTGTGCTGTCTGCAGTTCCGTCACCGTGCGCTCTAACCCTCCAACGCTGCGCTCTGTCCTCTCAGTCGTCTCCATGAGCTCCATAATGCCGCGGTCGAGCGCATCTAATCGTGCTAGCAGCGCAGGATCGTCCGTAGGATACTGAGACTGCTCCTCGATCCGTCGTAGCAGGTCGTCACGGAGAGACTCCGTCATCTGGTGGACTCGGGCAGACTCCTGGGACGGCTGTGGACCATGCATACTAGCAGAAGATGCCCTAGAGGACTGGGTCGCAACTAGGGCGCCATAGGATCCCATACCGTAGTACGTATCCCTATGGAGTCCACCAGCGGCAGTCATAGACAGCTCGTCCACCGACGGAGCTTGAGTGTGCTGCGACGGCAGGAAACAGGCCACACCCTGGACCTATGTTGAGCCTGTCCTTGCTTGGTCATGGATACCCTTCTAAGACGTTAACTAAACTCTTCTGTATCCCTAAATCTCTCTTTCTTCATGTCCTGAACTTTTTTTCCAATTCTTGATAGGAAGGAGAGGAGAAGATGAGGTGATGACATAAGAGGGGGGTAATGCTCACAGATTTGAGGCTCGACAATGTTTGTCGTAATTGATGGAGGTGAAATAATGACCTAATGTGGTGTCATACAGTCGAGGCATACGAGCGATGACGATGACGAATTTATTGGCCAACTGCCTTAAGCCCATTGATGACGACCGCCTCTAGTCTACCGACGGTGGAAAGTGCTCCATGGTCGTCATCTCTTCAACTCATCATCTCTACAGTTGTTGTCCGCTTCGAGCCTCCTAACAATTGTTGTCCTTGAACAAGAATATTAGAGATCTGGGTATGATACGACTAGCTACGCACTATGGACTGCATCACCATCTCGTAATACGTTCATGCTATAAAGATAATGGGGTAACTCTATAATCCGTTATTCTTGTACTAGAGCATGCTATATCTCAATCCAAACAAGTAACAAAGATATGACAAATATGAGCAATAATAAGGTGTCCTAAAATACAATCTCATAACTAGCCAAGTCACTCTGCTTGGTGACGGGGCAAAATGATGTCTGAACGACATATCGTTGGCATGTTGTTGCCACAAGAAATTATAGGAATGGGACTTTTGGTTTGTCCAGTCTATTCCACGGGTGCTAGTTTGGGTCCTTGGCATTACCAATGGCTTGAGGGTCTAGAGCGGTCTGAACATGACTTGTTTATTAATTAAAACATTAAAAACACGGTTAGGGTTAGGGTTTACCTGATCAACAGTGGCAGGGGGGAGGGGCGACGGCGAGGGGGAGCGGCGACGGCGAGGGGGAGCGGCGGTGGAGGTGGCTGGAGCTGGCTCTGGCGAACGGGAGGGACGCTCGAACGAGGGATCGGGCGCGGCAATGGCGAGGGGGAGGAGGGGGTCGACGGTCTCCGAAGGAGGGGGTCGGGGAGCGGCGGTCACCGAAAGAGGGGGTCGAGGAGCTGATGGGGGGGATGAGGAGGGTTGGGGAGAGGAGAGGGAATGGTTTGGGTTGGGGAGAGGAGATAGGTCGCCAAGGGGGGTGGGGGTCGCCGAGGTCGGTGGGGGTCGCCGAGGGCGGTCGGTCGGGGGCCGAAGGGGGTGGGGTCGCCGGATCGGGGTCGGGGGGCAAGGATGAAAGAAATTTGGGGACAAAAATAATGGAGGGAATGAAAACTCAAACATGACCTATATTTTCAATTTAGCGACGTCCTATTAGAACGTCGGTAACGTCGCTAATATCAGTGATATTAACGATGAAGTAATAAATACGTCGCTAATATCACTAATATTAGCGACGTTTACCAACTTTTACGCGACGTGAGCTCTTTAAAACGCAAATGTAGTTAAATACGTCACAGAACGTCGATGTCAGTCGCTAATAATGACGTCTTGCGATGTTATAAAAAATGTCGCTAAATTATTTTTTTCCTGCAAAATTTTTTAAAACGTCGCTAATTACGTGGGTAATATGACTTATTTTTGTAGTGTGAATTTGTTCTTGTACAAGGCAGAACAAAACATAATCGATAAATCATCTTAAATATGAGTCATTACAGTAGAAATAAACAAAAGAGTCAATAGACACAATATATATGAAACAAGATTCTCTTTATTGATTTTGCAGCAAAATTACAGAGACGCTAGGCCAAGGAACAACTCGATTACAAGCACACACTCTCTCTCCCTCCCTCTCTCTCTCTCTCGATATATTAAAATTTTGTCACATGGCTTATGAATCAAGAACTATATAATACAATACTATTCCATACAATATGTCCCATATAAATAAAATAACATCTCTAGCCAAACTTCTTCAAACATCGACTGAGCTTCAATGCCTTAGTACGTCTAAGCAGCTCCGCACTTGGAGGGTTCGGGGTTAGTACATTATCGTATACTAGTGAGTGGCCTTTAGCCAACTCATCTCAGAACGAAAACAGTAATTAAGTGACATTTGGCAGATATATGTGGTCTTTCTAATCTTGCATTATGATCAATTCCATAGGATAACAAGCATTGTTACAATAAGCATGAAAGTGTCATTCAATAAAGTTGATCTTACCCAATACTTGCCATCCTTCCCTGTCATTTTAATGATATCAAACATAATACATAAATGTGTCATGATCTATGTACATTTGTAATCCCTATATTTTTGTTAATTTTTAATAATTAGTATTATTGAGAAATTACTTACGAATCGTGAGAGTTATAGATAAAAACATATTACACCAAGCAAGAAAATATATAATACTATACTAGTTATAGCTATTAGAGGCTCACATATTGCTTTAGAAACCTTTTTAGGGCATTTTAGAATTTACAAAAATTTTTGGGAATTTTTAGGAAACAAAAAACTAAAAAAAAACATATTTCTAGTAGTTTTTAGAATTTATTATGAAGCCATACGAAAATATTTTAAGACAAAACTTTTTAATTCGGATTAGAAAGCCAAGAAATATTTTTTTTAGAAATTATTGGAATTTTTTAGATACTTTTAGGAATTATTTGGGATTTTTTTAATTTAAAACTAATCAATAATTATTCTTTAGGAAATTATTAAGTAAGAATTTTTTTAAATAAAACAAATAAAAACAAAAATAAAATGAAACCTACACCCGAGCCCACCTGTAACCTATTCAGTTGTGACAACGTAGGGCCTATTTGTTAGTTAAGATAGCCCACCCATATGGGTCTCCCAATCTGTAGCCAAGGACTGACTCAACCGAGCCGGGCTCAAGAAGAGCCTGAGCCGGATTAACCATCCACCATCAGATCAGGGTGGAGATCATGACACGTGGCATCTTCCCCCAAGTCATGACTGACTTATACATATAGTATATATATTAAACAAAAAACACTAAACTCATTATCAGTTGATTTATTAATTATAGGGAGAGTTGCCCTGGAGTGATTTTATTAATTGAAGTGCCTGGAAAACTCCTCCCAAGTGGCCCGGTCGGGTCCTAACCGATGATCCTCAGCCTCCCACCAATGGTGCACATTGTCCGTCAGCTACATCCTGACGGCTGTCACCTACCTCTCTCTAGGAAGCTCGACGACCTCTAGCTGCTTAATACTGGTGAGCTATGTATGAACCTCAGTAGACATCTCTGTGCCCGAAAATGGGAGGGGCACCATATGACGAAAATCTTTGATAGATCCTGTCGTTGGCTGTCAATCATGTGGCGTCACCTACTCTAGTGCAGTGACAATACTCTCCCTCAAATTATCTGCCTAATGATATTGGGCCTGCTGCTGAACTTCTTGTTGGGCCTGCATCATGGCGTAGAACATCTGGTACATATGCTGGCCATCCACCTGCTTACCCGGTGGCAGAAAAGGCATATAAACCATCTACGGGGGAGGTAGAGGCGGAGGTGGCGGCTGCTGCTGCTCCACTAGCTTCTGAGTCTAATTTTATCCCGGCTGTGCCTGGTGCAGGTGTCGATGCTCGTCCTATGGCACCTTAGTCTGCTTGGAAATCTGACCCCGGGGAGCTGGAGTCAACATAAGGGCCTGCCTCGAAGTCTGCTCCTCTGACGATACAGAGTCCTAGGGGACACCGTCCGACTGTGCCATACGTCCACTCCGGAGGTTCATTCTCTGAGAGAAGACATGCAAAATTTAGCAACTTGGAATCAAACAGGATGCAAATTGATAAATGAAGGCGATATGGAAGTGTTATAGAGAGGTAATCAAGCAAGTAGATGAGTTTCTAATTTCTAATCCTAATTGTAGGCTCGCTTAGCATAGTTAGGTAGCCAAGACGATTTAATCCTCGACCTCCATGAGCCACAACAAAAACCATGTCACGTCCTAATTCCAAAAATGCAGAACCGAGCCACGTAGAAATGGCCAACGAGTACTACTCTAATGGTTATCCTAATTTAATAGAACCATTGGGGTAGAACTTAAGCTGTAAAGTACAACAACAGTAAATAATGCCCAAATCTCAAGTAAATTAATCTCATCCACAGAAACACAATCAATAACACATAGAGATAAAAGTCCACTAATGTGCTGAAATAAATAGTCTGAATGTAACATAGTATAATACTGAATAGAAAGTCTTGCGGGAACAATCCCCCTACTAAAATGCTGAAAGAAAAAAAAAGTATGATAAGTAGACCTGATGACTACCTAACTAGATAATGGTATCAGATCAATGAAGAAGCGCTACCACTAGTCAAGCTACTCCTCTGGAAGAAACTCATCCTCAGATGCTGGACCTGCTCCTAAATCAATCCCAGACCTGTAAATCTCTGGTTAATCCTCCCCGTCTAAGCCTGAAAAAGAAACCAGGTCCTCAGCGGGACGTAACAAGGTACATAATATGCAAGCCAGATGTAAAATAGTGCAATAAATATGTGTATGTAAACTGTACTCAAGGTAGGGTGAATCTAGGAACATCTATTCTAAGTAATCTGTAATATTGGGGACAATATTCGATACGTGGGCCTTCTAAATATAAATTAAGTAGCTCAAAAAATATAGACTCCCAGAATACATGGACGTATCTCTGAGAACAGAGACTCCCAATAAATATGGATACATAGTGTGTGCGTAGTAGCCCAAGCATCAGGTAGCTGTCCTTCCCTCCCCATGAGACCGTACGAGTCGTATCCACAACTGCTTGATCTGATCCTCTAATTGTAACATTCAGGTCATACATAGAAAAGTAAATACAATCTAATCGGGATCATATAATCAACACAGATTTCGGTCTTCCTAACAACCCCTGGATAGTGGAAGTCTGGCAAGATGATATTGTATAATAGTGTCCTATGGTACAGGTGTATCCAGGTAGGTACATCCACGGTATTGGGTGTAATTTCTAATAACCGCTACTTGACGTTACTAACATAGTCCTGCACCCAAATCTGCCTCGGACGCGAAGTATCGATCAACGGTCCTACGGTGACAAGTTAATATGTACGCAAGATATGTAAAAATAATAATGTGGAAACTAAAATACAAGGTGATAAGGTACGCTTGCCTGGTTCTTGATGCTGAACAGGAGAAACTGGTCAAAAGCCCAAGTCTAGAGAGTCCAAAAAACCTAGGTAATAATTTAAATTAATTAATTATTTATTTATTTTAAGCTAATAATTCTATTTATATAAAAATGAGGCTAACTAATATTATATCTACAATGTTTACCTAAGCACTATTATTGGGGATGAGCCAACTCCTTACACAACTTATGTACACCTTGATGCTCTTCTCTTTTTATACACTCACAACTGTGACCCAACTCCTCTCTACTTAATTACACAAGACTTCTCTAATTATACTAACACCTATATTGCAACAAGTGTCAATGGCTAAAGTGTTGACACATTGATTTTGATCACGTTAACTTCATCTTCGTGTTTTAGTTTCTCTATCCTTTTCAGAATCAGATATACCGCTAAAGTCTCTCAAAGGCTACTAGAAAAAGATCGTTAAAATAAAGACAAAGCAAGAAGTATCTCAGAAGACTAAAAGATCGGTGGAAGAAAGACTAAAGAGAAGCTATCATCATACTCAAGCTCGCACTCAAAATATTCAAGTTATTAAAGTCTGTACAAGGTCTAGGACAACTGTGAAACACTTAAGGTGGATGACAAAACCAAAAAGCCTACATAAATATTTTCTTTTACACACAAACATACAGACGATACACCGGTTCGAACTGCCAGCATACATATTTATATAACAGAATGCTCGCTATCTACCAAAACGACATATCGACGGTACACTGGTTTGTACCGATGGTATACAATTTTATGTAACAGAATGCTCTCTGTCTACTTAAATGACATATCGACGGTATACCGGTTCGTACCGACGGCATACCATTTTATGTAACAGAATGCTCTCTGTTAACTAAAATGACATACTGACGGTACACTAGTTCGTACCGATGACATACCAATTTTACGCGCAGAATGCTTTCTGTTAGGAAAATCGGCTTATCGATGGAACACCGATCTATACCGACGGTATACTGTTTTCATGCACAGAAAGCTCTTTGTGAGTAGCACTGACATACCGACAGTACACCGGTTGGAACCGCCGATATACCGATTCTTACTCACATAATGTTTTCTGTCTACAGAATCGGCACACCAATAGTGCACAGATATGCACCTCCGGTATACGATTACAAATGTTTGTTTTTCTAAATAGTTACATTCTTAGCATTTAATGCTCCAACGACTAGATTTATTATCGTTACTATTGCAGAACGTGTAATGACCCGCTCCGCCCTAGCGGAACGCCGATTCAAACGGCAAGTGCAACGACTCAAACGAGCCGTCGACCCGAAGAGTTGGCATCGACCTGATGAAGAATCGATGCAAGGCTTACATTGGCCCGTCAAAGATGAATCCAGACTTAGACCTTCAAAGGAGCGCTCGGAGTATCGCTCGGCCGATGCGAACATCGCTAAGGTGGGTGGCTCCGATGAACCCGTCTTTGCTTAGCCTAGACACATAACAATACGGACACTAATGCTAGAATCGCTCGGCGATAACACCGTGCATGCTAATAATTGACTCAACGTACCTAGCTAAGGAAATAATCCTGTCTTGTATGCTTGTATAGAATATGGAAAAGAACATAGAAAATGTGAGAACTCTCGTACCGTGCTCCACGCTCGTGCTAAGGCACAAGCTTACGTGCAAGTCCCTTATGCGTTCAACAATGAAACAATGAATGGGTTACAACAATGAAACGGGAAGACTATCAACATAGTCGTTTCGAGTAGAGTATAGCAACATTGAAAGACTATGGGACAGATGGGTCGCCAAGGCGACTCCCGTACAGGGAGTTACAAAATATATGAATGAATGAACGAATAAGTAAATGAATGAATCAACGAATGAAAGAATGAATACGTGAATGAATTGATGAACGATAAATAAGTGAATGAAAGATAAGAAAGAAAAGAAAGGAATGGTTAGCGACAAGTATGACGGACACGTGCAATGGGGCTTGCTACCCGCGCTGCACGGACGCCATCCTGGTCGATAACGCATTATGGCTAAGGGTTAGCCTACGGCTCGGAGACAACCGTTAAGTTAAAATAATAATAAAATACGAAATGGTTGTGGACAAACGGCACGGGCGAGGGAGGGGAATACCGTGGCCATGAAGAAGAAGGGATTCTGCGGCATGATCAAAGAGGGGATCTCCCGGCCTATACAAAATCAAAGGGGCTTACGGGCAACCTGGGTGCGGGCTTGGCCACCACAGAAAATATAAGTACGGGGTATTTCAAAGAGACTATCAAGGTGTTCCAGCCGCACGCTATGATAGGTGAGAAATTACCAAGGGAGAAAGATGTCCAAAATGGCTTGTGATGCCAGCGACCGGTACATATAGATTTAAGTGGGCTATGCTGGTGTCAATCCACGTACAAGTCCTTGCATTGAAACAAAGTAGTCTATGTTAACTAATTGTAGCGCCTTCTGAACCGGCTTGAAAGTAACACACCAAAGGATAAAGAGTACTTCGTGAACTCGAGTTAGGAAACACGCCTACGACGTGCTAGGACCCGAGGAAGGGACACGCCCTTGACATTGAAAGTTTACATGAATCACGTTAAGTTATTTTCTATGAATTGTTGACTAACTTGGTTTACTTTGGAGAGGGAAGGACGGACTGTAAGTATGGATAAGTCATGCATGTATTTCCATACAACACATTGAATTTGGCAACACGAGATAGGTTATGAAATATGCCATAAAACTGACCCTAAGGCAAGATTAGAAAGACAATGAATGATAGACGGTGCACAAAAGTAAATATAACGTGTTTGGTAATGATAGCATTGTGGGCAAGCTAGCCTCCGCACCAGTGCATAACAATGTACTGATAACCTTACTGTTTTCTTGCAGGACGCAGGAGGCGTCGTTGGGTGCGGAGCTCTCCTCGAACGTGCTAAGGCACGGAGCCAACTCTGGAGCCTTGGAGCATTGAAAGGAGCTTAAGCACCATATACAGGGCATAATGTATCGGAACATCGCTATGAATCATTCCATCTTGTAAGCCACTTGGTATGCCTTTTATGTTTCAGAGAGAGAGCCTGAGCGATTTGTAATATCGGCCTAGCGTCGCTTGTAAACTTCTTGAATATCAATAAAGAGTTTGAATTCGCTTCAATTTGTGTTCATTTACTTTCCGCTGCAATGAGGACACTCTGTACGACTCTGTGGCCTAGCTCAAATCGGCCGTTTCTGGAAATGGCCTTGTACGGGCGCAACCTAGGCCCGTACGATGTCATGCCTTAGCGAGGACGATCGCTCCTACGGAAGTGGGGCATGACAGATTGGTATCAGAGCACGGCTTTACTTCCTTGGACTTCATTTCGATTCTCTCAGTTTTGAAAGCTCGTTTGGAAATAAAAGAAGTTTACGCTCTCTCTCGTTGTGCCTTGGGATGTTCCATACAATAAGTCTAATATTTTCAAAAGCTCGTACAAGTACTCGGTTGAACGGGGTCGATAGACGAAGGCCTTTGTGCTGAACCACGACGTACTTGAGTTGGAAGGAACCGATGATAAGAGTTACAAATGCAAGACGTACTTGAATAACCTTACGCTGACAATAGCGAACGAGTACGCGAGACCGAAGTATAGTTCGAACGGGATGGTTATGCACGCAGCCTTTTGGCTAAGTTGTGCAGAGTATCGCGCACCTAGACCTTCTGGTGCGAACGAGTTTAAAAGCGAGACCGACTATCGCTCGGACAAGAATAAGTGAGACTTAGAAGGTTTGTTGATAGAGACGCTATTTGACCGACGCTAAAGCGAGCACGAGAGGTGGTTCTTAGACTTTAAGGAATATACGAACGCGCGATTGAACACATTGATTGGGAATCGAATGATCTTTTGAGGATTTGTATAATGACTTGACTCCGAGTGGTGTATGTGATAGCTTCGAAGAAGGAAAAGAACAAGTGTCGATGACTAGTCGAATGGCTCAAACCCTGAGTGGTGTATGGACGTTATAGAAATTATTCGAGCGAGACTAAAGGATTTACGAATAGAATGAGTACGTCGGCAAGCGATGATATTGCGCAAGCCTTAGAATGAGTAACGCTTAGTTGGTTTCGACTTCGAGAGGCTTAAACGAGATAACGTTTGGACGAATTAAGAATACATAGTGCGAATCATGAAACGAATGGAGGTCTTGGTCGAGGAAACATAGAAGATCGTGCATGAGATTTTGAATTTAGTTGAATGGATTAAAACTTGAGTTAAGGTGAATTACTCATGGACGAGATCGGGAATAGCACGGTCGGAAGATAGCGTGCATAGGAAACGTTGATTTGAAGATACAAGAATGACTAAGGAATTGAAATTGATGTTGCTTGATAAAGAGTTAGCACGCGATAATGTGAATTGAGGAAATTAAGTTGCACGACTTAGAATTCGTTGCAAAATGAAGATCGTCAGGTTATGTACATCATCGATGGTATTGAGACGTATCAAAGATCGATGTACGATAACTCGGGGGTACTCTGATTCGATGAATGATGATCGTGTTAGAAGTTATTGTTTTGAAGGATGCTATGTTAAAAATAAATGTTTGGAATGAGGAAGAAAAGTGACTTGATTGTTCGGTGATAACCACAACGACAACGATCTTCTCTTACACGAGCGCGACTCCAGCCTCGCACATGCGTCACGTCGAATTTGGGACGATCGTTCCGCGTGAGCGTTGGCATGGTGATTCATGTCCAGCAGAAATGGTCGAACTCAAAATATCTTGACATGGTGATTTTGATTGCTTCGACTTGTGGTTTAAAGCGAAGGTGAATTCAAGGATTGTTAGGACTTGCGATTGAAGAATGAGAAAACTTGAGGATTGAGTAGACCCAATCCGCGTATCGAAAATGGACAAGTCTAGACGCAACACAAGAGTTACGTCTCGATAAGAACGATTATTCCGCAGGAATGTCGACATGGTGATTCGTGTCCGCCATGGATAATCAGACTTGCGTGGGATTGGGGCGCAACATATTACAAGGCTAAACGACCTTGTGATCGACTACGTGAATTGGATAGGTGAACTGTATCAAAACATACTTGAAGAAATAGATTACGATAATTGCTAGTACGGACGCACGATATTAACATGTCAAGGATTTGGTTGAGGATAACCTATCATAGGATGACTTTCCTAACGAGCTCGGACTTGGAACAGAGAATGTGCTGAGGCGAATAGGGTGAACGCTGCTTGATGTTTAGAAGTTTGAGTGCAGCAAACTTGGGTAGAAACTACCGTACAAATGAACAAATAGTTTGACCATAGGATTTGGGGCGAGCATCGTACAACGACCTTGTATGATGAGCCACGGACTTGACTTGTAACTATGACCTTGTGAGCTGACCTAGCAGATAGGCGGACGACCCTATGTCGAGTGATTGAACCTGTGCGATTGAAATTAGAGTATCGTCTGGACGGACGATAGACTTGGGGCAACAAGACTTAGAGTAGGATGGAAAATTGGGAGTGTGCATGAATGACAACGAAAATGGCCCCAAACGAAGGGAATGATATGAATGGATGATGCGCAAGTAAAGTCAGGATAACAAATTGAATCATTAGTCGGAAGACGTACTCGATGATAGTGTAATACTTGGTCTCGAATCGGACGAAAATTACATAGACTTGGTCGACTTCGCTAAGAAGAAATCATATTAATTTCATTGACAAGAGCGCTTGAGAAGCGAATCGAATCATCCGGAGGACCGAGATAAATGATAGTGAGATGCACACGAGTTTGGTTCTAAATCAAAAGTTAGCAAAACGATCGGCAAATCAAAACTATCACGAGTAGCTTGTCCGACTTCGCTAATCGCTAAGCTTTGTTGAAATGTACGTATTCGGGGGACGCCTTGAATATGTGCACGATCCAAACTCAGCGGTATGATGAACTCGAATGCAGCTGCAAGTGGGTGTTGAGATGCGCATGAACGAATGAGCGAGTTTGCCTCCGCTTACCACTCTTGAGTTTGATAAATTAAAATGTGCCTCGTGCGACCATTTCAGTCCTATGACACGTCGAAATAGCAACCAAGTCGAAGAAACGCTAGAATTGAATAAGTACCATCAACTCTGAAATGAATGAAAAGTTATTCTATAAAATCGACCAAACGTATGCAAACACGAAACTTGGAAAGGTATCGAGTATAGTTCGATGCCATCGAGCGATAAAGCCAGTCGATAGAAATCATCTACGATACGTACACAGCATGAGTTAAGGAACGGTAGGATGACCTGCACTCAGGAAGTCTCGAGGACGAGACTTATTTTGAGTGGTGTATTATGTAATGACCCGCTCCGCCTTAGCGGAACGCTGATTCAAACGGCAAGTGCAACGACTCAAACGAGCCGTCGACCTGAAGAGTTGGCATCTACCTGATGAAGAATCGATGCAAGACTTATATTGGCCCGTCAAAGATGAATCCAGACTTTGACTTTCAAAGGCGCGCTCGGAGTATCGCTCGACCGATGCAAAAATCGCTAAGGTGGGTGGCTCCGATGAACCCGTCTTTGCTTAGCCTAGACACATAATAATACGGACACTAATACTAGAATCGCTAGGCGATAACATCGCGCATGCAAATAATTGACTCAATGCACCTAGCTAAGGGAATAATCCCGTCTTATATGCTTGTATAGAATATAGAAAAGAACATAGAAAATGTGAGAACTCTCGCACTGCGCTCCACGTTCGTGCTAAGGCACAAGCTTACGTGCAAGTCCCTTATGCGTTCAACAATGAAACAATGAATGGGTTACAATAATGAAACGAAAAGACTATCAACATAGTCGTTCCGAGTAGAGTATAGCAACATTGAAAGACTATGGGACTGATGGGTCGCCAAGGCGACTCCCGTACAGAGAGTTGCTAAATGTATGAATGAATGAATGAACGAATAAGTAAATGAATGAATCAACGAATGAAAGAATGAATACGTGAATGAATTGATGAACGAAAAATAAGTGAATGAAAGATAAGAAAGAAAAGAAAGGAATGGTTAGCGACAGGTATGACGGGCACGTACAACGGGGCTCGCTACCCGCGCTGTACGGACGCCAACCTGGTCGTTAACGCATTATGGCTAAGGGTTAGCCTACGGCTCGTAGACAGCCGTTAAGTTAAAATGATAATAAAATACGAAATGGTCGTGGACAAATGGCACGGGCGAGGAGAAGAATATCGTGGCCGTGAAGAAGAAGGGATTCCACGGCATGATCAAAGGGGGGATCTGCCGGCCTAGGCGGAATCAAAGGGGCTTACGGGTATCCTGGGTACGGGCTTGGCCACCAAAGTAAACGTAAGTATGGGGTACTTCAAAGAGACTATTAAGGTGTTCCAGCCGCACGCTATGATAGGTGAGAAATAACCAAGGAAGAAAGATGTCAAAAATGGCTTGTAATGCCAGCGACCGGTGCATATAAATTTAAGTGGGCTATGCTGGTGGCAATCCACGTGCAAGTCCTTACATTGAAACAAAGTAGTCTAAGTTAACTAATTGTAGCGCCTTCTGAACAGGCTTGAAAGTAACACACCAAAGGATAAAGAGTACTTCGTGAACTCGAGTTAGGAAACACGCCTACGACGTGCTAGGACTCGAGGCAGGGACACGCCCTTGACATTGAAAGTTCACATGAATCATGTTAAGTTATTTTCTATGAATTATTGACTAACTTGATTTACTTTGGACATGAAAGGCCGGACGGTATGTATGGGTTAGTCGTGCATATATTTCCATGCAACACATTGAATTTGGCAACACAAGATAGGTTATGAAATATGCCATAAAACTGACCCTAAGACAAGATTAGAAAGACAATGAATGATAGACGGTGCACAAAAGTAAATAGAACGTGTTTGGTAATGATAGTATTGTGGGCGAGCTAGCCTCTCCACCAGTGCATAAAAATGTACTGATAACCCCACAGTTTGCTTGCAGGACGCAGGAGGCGTCGTTGGGTGCGGAGCTCCCCTTGACGTGCTAAGGCGCGGAGCCAACTCTGGAGCCTTGGAGCGTTGAAAGGAGCTGAAGCACCATATACAGGGCATAATATATCGGAACATCGCCATAAATCATTCCATCTTGTAAGCCACTTGGCACGCCTTTTATGTTTCAGAGAGAGAGCCTGAGCGATTTGTAATATCGGCCTAGCGCCGTTTGTAAACTTCTTGAATATCAATAAATTGAGTTTGAATTCGCTTCAATTTGTGTTCATTTACTTTTCGCTGCAATAAGGATACTATGTGCAACTCTGGCCTAGCTCAAATCGACCGTTTCTGGACTTGGCCTTGCACGGGCGCAACCTAGGCCCGTGCGGCATCACGCCTTAGCGAGGACGATCACTCCTACGAGAGCGGGGCGTGACAGAACGTATACCGACGAAATACCGGTTGGTACCGACGGTGTACCGGTCACTAACTGATTGGTGCATTAAATGACTAGCTCTCTTGGTTGTTGTATTTAAAGACCTTGAGTCTTCCCTTTAGAAGACATCCACTTGAGCTTAAAATTTCTCAACCACCAAAGAGCTCCACAATTACTCTACAAAGCTTTTATTTGTCATCCATTAAAGTACTAGAGTATTCAAGACTTGTAAGCTAGATCTTCAAAGTTTTCAAGAAGATCAAAACATTTCTTTCTCTCTGTAGGCCTTCAAAATGAAAGTCACGCTGAGTTGATCAGAAATGAGTCTCAAAGTCACGCTGAGTTGATCAGAATTGAGTCTCAAAGTCACGCTGGGTTGATCAAGACAATGTTTAAAAAATCACGCTAGTGACAGATCATCATTTGTCAGAAGTATCATCATGACTGACAGCACGACAGTCGAAGAATGTCTCCTCGTATGCCACGTATGCACGGAGCTCGAGAGATCACAGCCGACTATTGCGTGATTTTTGAAATCTTCTTCAGCAAGACTCAGCCTTCATCAAGTTGGCGTAGCAAAAGAGTTTCTTGTTATTTAATGCGACTGACAAAGTAATCACTGTCAGAGATTTTGTGTCAGTCGAGGCACGTCGAATCAAGACAGCTGGCAGTCCTGCCTCAAGCTTGCGTATATTTTGAACCTTCTGCCTCAAGACTGCGTGTATTTTGAACTTCTATGTTCCTTCTATGTTTAAGGATATTAAGGTTCAGGTAGACATCTTATTGAATCTTAAGGAATAGTTATGGATTAGAATTTCGAGGACGAAATTATTTTAAGGTGGGTAGATTTGTAACTCCCCTTCCCGAATTTTTTTTAAATATTTTATTATTTATTTTATTGGTATGATTATGCTGTATCCCGTATTGGTGATCTACTTATATTTTTTCTAAGTATTCTTAATTTAATATTATAAATATTATTTTTAGTGAGAATCAGTGACGTTTGTATAAACCAATATGGATTTATTGAATTTCGTTATCAATATTATCATTTTATTTTATTATTAATATTAAGGGGCTGTTTGTGTACAAATAAATACACATAATACTTTGTATACATATATGCGTATAAATAAATATATACTAAATACGTGTACGTATATATAGATATAATATAATGATTTTACGTATGTATAAATATAAATATTTATGTGTGTATGTATATATATTTATGTGTGTATAAATATATGTATAAATGTACCTATATATATATATAAATATATATATATATATATATAGACATGTATCATTTGCTAATATAAGATATAAAATATAAAATAGAAAATAGAAATAGAAAAGGAAATAGAAGAAAGAAAGAAGAAGCAGGCTAAAGAAGCAAATATCAAACCAGCATAAGCCATCCTTACCAGCTTGTGTTACTGGTATCCTTACCAGCTTAAGGAGTGATTAACACCCAAAATTTCTAGCTCAACTTCTTAGAGCTTTCCACCCGAGCCCACCAAAACATCCCACCAAAACTTCTCCCCAGCTGCAGCGAGCCTGTGGCAGACCCCGACCCAAAACATATGGCTAAACCCAAGCTTTCACATGGGCCTAGCTCCTAGCAACAAACCCCCAACCCGGCCTAGCAGTAACCAGGAAAGCCCCACGCAAGTTCAGGCCGAGCGGATTTTTCCCCTAAACCCGACCACCTCGTGAGAGTATTAATACAGAGAGAGAGAGATCGAGAGGAGTCGAAACCCTAAAACCGATCTCGTGCCACCACACCCGAGGCTGGGCGACCTTTCCTGGCCGCACGCGCGTGCAGAGGGCCACCGCCGGCCGGCCAGGTCGTCGCCGACCGCCGCGCGCGCATAGGGAAGTAAACGAACAGCAGAACAGAGGCGACAGCAATACACAGGCCGACCCCAGTTTACGGGACGATTCCTCGATCGTCACGTGATCGTCTTGCGTCCCGTCTCCTTCGGTACGTTCCCCATCTATAGGGCTTTAAACCCCTTCAAGTAGTTTATAAGTGATGGTCCTGTATTGCCGGGTAAATCGATGTAAAGTTCATCGAAAAACCTGTCTAAAATAAGACAGAAACCCGTTCCAAACACCCAACTTGGCTTCGAATTTCCCGCCGAACCATCACCAGTTTTGAATTTATGTTTGAAGAGATTTATAGACGACTTATAGGAGATTATAACCCATCTTGTAGAAATTGAAATCATCAAATGACCGATCCGAAAACAGATTTCGAAGTTAGAGAAAAACCTGTTTTGAAAACTTGAAAAACTCTCCACACGACGTGCGTCCCGCCATTCCAGGCGATGTGGTCGCGAACCGAAGGCATCAAAAGCTGCGTAATGGCTTCGTGGTCGTGTGGGCTTTGATGGAATTCAAATTGGTCGCGTGTGCACGACGAATTTGATGCGTATCCGTCGAAATTCCTCGTATCGTGCACTTTGCAAATTCTCTAATTACTTTTTGCACGTTCATCAGATCGAGACGAAACTTGCGCCAACAGGACCGTATCATTTTTCTGGTCTTGTATGCCAAGTTTGGTCCAATTCTGAGACAGTCGAAATTCGACGTCGTTTTACGGGCCCCACGGTCCCACTCAACGGGTGATTTTGTGCACGGCCCGTCGGAATCCAACTATGGATATACAGTCGGGTTCGTATCGAAAAACTAGATCCGTAGACATGTAGTTTGACGACTTTAGAGACTGTTGACTCTGGCATGCTTTTCGGTGCAAAGCGGGTCCAACGACGGATATCGTTTTTGCCCGAAATTACCGTTTTGCCCTTGTGTCCAGAATTGGACTTAAGGACAGGCAATCCTAGCTAATTTGACTATTCTGAGATCATTGGTATTGTCTATTTCAGCTTTCGGGGACTGTTGTGCGGGTTTTGATTATTGTGGCATATTGAGTGGTTTGGATCATCGGTTTCAAAGCACAGGACCATAGGCGAGTACAGTTTATTGTCTGCATTTGGATATTGATTTTCACTATATTTCATTGGTTGTCCATTGGTTGTGTGATTATTTTCTATTATAAATTGTTGAGTCGGGAATGAGAAGTACCAAGGATGTGTGATCTGACCTTAGACCGTGTAGACCGTGTAGACCGTGTTGCATTTATTTCTTGTAGACAGTGTAGACAGTGATTTATTTATTGCAAAGTAGACCGTGTAGACAGTGATTTATTTATTGCATTTAAACTGTGTAGTTCGTGATTATTATTCTGTAGACAATGTTTCTTTACTGCAATATTTTCTGTAGACCGTGTAACTGTAGACCGTGTAACTGTAGACCGTGTAACTTTAGACCGTGAAGACCGTGTCGCATAATTGTCCCGAGACCGATCACATATCAAAGGTACTTCTAACAGTTGGGGGAAGTTTGTTGTGTCTATTTTATTTACTATTGGTTTTCTGTATTTTCTGTTTATTTTCAAAACTCATAATTGATGTCTAACCTTTGTTTTATAGTCATCTTCTTTTTTTGAAATTGTATTCAGTGAATTGTGCTCGTTCCATTCCTGACTGGAAACCAATATTTTCAGGTTAGCCGCGGATTCACTTAGCTTGGGGAGTGACGGGAATACTTGCAGACAAAGCCTAGAGACTAGATAGATAGTTGAGTTGTAGTCATTCATTTATTTGTACAAGTTTATATTTTTCTGCAAATGTAAATCTTGTGATCATTGTAAGTTAAATTAATTATGTGAATGAGCATTATTTATGATTTTGATCTTCATGGCCGTGACAGCGTTCTACCGCCGACACTGCGGCGTAGGCTGGCTTGGACACGTCTCGTATCTGTTTAAAAAAAAAGGGTGCGGGTCGTGACAGAATTGGATCGACAGGGCGTTCTTCAGTGTCCTTCTGAACCTTCGAGACGATTTTCGCCTTCTTGGATGCTTCCTCAGACGACATTTTTATGTTGAAGAGTAGAAGTGTTCGTTCTTGTTAGATTTCTGCTATATTTATAGACAGAAGTTCCTCGAATAATGAAACGACACATTCATCTGACGGTTCGTCCGTTCATTAATGCTTGATGGTTCATCCGTTCATTTATTACATTCATCCGACGGTTCGTCCGTTCATTAATACTTGACGGTTCATCCGTTCATTTATTACATTCATCCGATGGTTCACTTGTTCATTATCACCTGACGTTTTGTCCATTCATTATCTTCTATCAATTTATTAAAAAAGTGGAAATTCGTTATTTATCACGTTTTTATAACCTCTGAATAAATGCTGAATCAACCTATTCATTTGTCATTTTCCATCTTTGACCTCTGCATAGAAATTAATCTATTTTCTTTTGAGTTCCTACATATTATCACGTCCATATTACCTCTGATAATATTATGTACTCTAAATCAGAAAAGAAGGTTTCATTATCAATCATGTCCACAATTCATCCAGATAGATACAAATCATTGAGTATAGAAGGATTATCATTTCCATTCTCATATCATCATAAAAAGTCTATTATATTTTCTTAGACTTTCTTACAAATCATAATGGAAATCTATTACAATTTTGGATTTTCATTCTACACACACAACAATAACCTAATAGAGATCTATTTTTCCTTGGATCTTCTCCGTCGGGTTCATTGTTTGTTGCAATTCCTGACTGTCTGAGCTCCAGTGGCGACCAGAACAGCAGGAATCAAACTCTGGTCTTATCTCTCAGACGAGAGGAGAACCATAGTGTATGGCAGCCCGAAGACGTGTTGCTGCCAATACAACTGGTGGATTAGGAGCGGCCTTTCAGAGGAGACAGGAATGTATCCAACATTGGGATACAATTCCTAGTTCTGCCGTGAAAGAAACTCTACTGCCCGATTTCTCGGGGTAGAGTTAACTCCACCGTCCAACTCTCCGTGTATAAAGGCTCTTCCTAACATCGGAGGAAGACCCTTCTATCCTACGAAGAGTTCTGAGTTGTCTGATTTGCGCGTCAAAAGTGCATGAGCTCCCTGATGTTGATGTCAGAAGAACGCTCCCCACAGCATCCAAATCACCAATGCCAGTTCTGAAAAAATTTTGCAGCCAAGCTTCTGCAGAAAACAGCAAAGAAAAAGAGATTAATTAACAGAAATTTCATTTGGCACGCACTGGCCAGTCAAGCACACCCTGTTCAGTCAGAAACAAAAGTTCATCTTCAACAGTGAAAAGTGGGCTATTATACTGAACTTACCATCGAGATTAAGATTAGAAAGCATAGCTTTCCTGTTGAGAATAAAATCTCGTAAAAAGGTCATTCTCAGAAGAAGAAGAAGAATGAAGAGATGAGTATGGGTGGAACTTAGTTATCTATTTAAAGGTCAAAGTGCAAGCCTATTTTTGGAAAAGATCCGAGTAAAAAGCGCTCATAACCACGGAATGAGTATCACGTGTGCTTTGGAAGACAGCATAACATTTGAAATAGTCAAAGAAGCCACCTAATGCCTTTTCATTAGCGCACGCTATTCGGAGTAAAGCTAGCTTTCAGCGTGAATTCGTACCACAGAAATATTTGAGCACTGATGCCCTTACAAAAGAGGAAAAAAAGTGCAACATTTTCAAAAGAAAACAGAAACATGAAAAGGACACGCCCTATTTTGCAGAGCGACTGAGCTTGGCGCCCAATTCTTCTACGCTGTTGACCCCTATACGGTGTAACAGAGCGTTGAGCGCTTGCCGTTGCTCTGCGAGGCTGCGCCCATTGGAAGAAGATGAGCCATCCAGACCAAAATGGCTCAGAAAGTTCTTGGCTAATTGTGTAGGGTCATCTTTGAACTCGAAAATTAAAGGCTCCGATTCCTTACCCCCGAGAGTAGGGTCGCCATGGGCATAAAAACCCAACTTTCGTGCTTCTTCCTCAGCTTTCTCCTTCGGTGTCATGTTGACGTGAGATGAAGATTAAAGTCGAATCTTCTCCTTGTTTATATAAAGAAGCACGCCGGCGGTTCATATTCCACCATAAATTGGATGCAATCAGTCTCAAAAAATGAAGAGTCATCATGACATTTAATAAATTCATTTGCATGTTTTCAAAGCATTAAGTCATCTCAGCGTGATTAAATTTATTTTATCATCTTAATTTCAAAGTATTTTAAAATAATTTATCATTTTTTGAAAACTTTGAAGGGGGTTTTGTTGGTCTTCAAAATGAAAGTCACGCTGAGTTGATCAGAAATGATTCTCAAAGTCACGCTGAGTTGATCAGAATTGAGTCTCAAAGTCACGCTGGGTTGATCAAGACAATGTTTAAAAAATCACGCTAGTGACAGATCATCATTTGTCAGAAGTATCATCATGACTGACAGCACGACAGTCGAAGAATGTCTCCTCGTATGCCACGTATGTACATGTACGGAGCTCGAGAGATCACAGCCGACTATTGCGTGATTTTTGAAATCTTCTTCAGCAAGACTCAGCCTTCATCAAGTTGGCGTAGCAAAAGAGTTTCTTGTCATTTAATACGACTGACAAAGTAATCACTGTCAGAGATTTTGTGTCAGTCGAGGCACGTCGAATCAAGACAGCCGGCAGTCATGCCTCAAGCTTGCGTATATTTTGAGCCTTCTGCCTCAAGACTGCATGTATTTTGAACTTCTATGTTCCTTCATCAAGTTTGCGTAGATTTTGAAGCTTTTAGCCCCAAGTCTGCGTGGATTCTGAAGCTTCCTGTCCCCAAGTTTGTGTGGATTTTGAAGTTTTCTGACCCAAGTCTGCGTGGATTTCGTCCTCAACGAACCTGCGTAGATTTCATCAAATTGGAGTACGTGGCAGCCATGCCACTGATCTTTCGCTTGCGTGTCCTGTAACTTGCACACGTCTCATACATGATTGCCATGTGTCCAACAGTTGCAGGCCACGTCCAGTAACTGCTCACAACCTTGCGTATGTTAGATCCTGCATGATTTTCAACTATGCACAGGCTGTAAAGACAGTTATCTTTTTCAGTTATTTTTGACTCTATAAATAGAGTTCTTTTCTCATTCATTGTACAGATACACAGATATCTAATTGCTGTTGAAATTTTGAGAGTTTTTCTTCTTCGCATCGTCCAAGAGATAAAGCGATCGTCTTCTAGATCGGATTCCTACAGTTGTAATTTTCCTAGATACACAATAAATAAAGTAAATTTATTTATGGAAAACACTCTCAAGTTGAAGTTGACGAGCCTTAGGAGAAAATATGGTGTGTATGAAGTTGACGATCTTTCGGAGGAAAACTCGTGTGTAAGAAGTTGACGAGCTCTTCGGATCCAAACTTGTGTTAGAAGATGACGAGTTCTTCGGATCCAAACTCGTGTTGTAACTATTTACTCAAATAGTAGATTAAAGCCAGAGAGAGTTCCGGGACTGGAGTGCCACTTGGAAGGATACCAGGATACATCGAGTGTTTGATTGTCTCTTCCTTTATTATCCCTCAAATTTCTTATTATTGTTGATAATATTTTATTACCCTATTCATCCCCCCCAGGATTCTACAATTGGTATCAGGGCCTAGTCTTTTGTTTTAAATTTACATCCTTAGAGTGATCCATGGCCACCAACCCTAGTACCAACTCATTCCACGATAAGGGACACTCTACAAATAGACCTCCTCTATTTAATGGAACCAACTATAACTACTAGAAAATTAGGATGGACATTTACTTAAAATTCCTAGATTTCTATCTATGGGATTGCATTATAAATGACATCCCTAAATCTTCCATAGTTATTGAGGTAGTAATTTCAGAAACTCTTAGAGATAAACTCTCTGAAAATGAGAAGAAGGTCATAAGTCGGGATACAAAGGCTATGAACCCACTCTATTGTTCTCTTGATAGCATTGAATTCAATAAAATCTCTACTTGCAAAACTTCCAATAAAATATAAAAACTTATGGAAGTCACACACGGGAACATCACAAGTAAAGGAGTCAAAGATTAGTAGACTTACTTAAGAGTATGAATCTTTCAAAATGAAACATGATGAGTCAATTACTGTTATATTTACTCGATTCTTTGATATCATTAACCCTCTCTCTTCTCTTGGTAAGGTATATCCCACACACAAAAGATTCAAAAGATTCTCAGAGGATTAACCAATGGATAGAACCCCAAAGCTACCGCCATCATCGAAGGAAATGATATAACAATAATGAACCTTGAGACACTCATGGGAAAGCTGATGACCCACGAGATGGACATGAAGGATTAAGAGGAAGCCTCCATACAAGAAAATGAGAAAAAGAAGATGAAGGAAAAAAGAAAAATCCCTTACTCTCAAGGCCATCAAATTCTTCTCAAAAGACGACTCCGATGATGATGATTCACAAGACAAATAACTTGCTCTCACCGCCAAGCATTTTTGAAAGTTTCTTAAATTCAACAAAGCAAATCGTTCAAGGAGGGACACGGACGAAGAACCTTCTTGCTACAACTACAAGAAGATCGGACACATCAAAAGGGATCGTCCAATAGGAAGAAGAGAATCTGGCAGATACGAGAGGCCAAGCAAAGTAAGCTCATCCTTAAGAAAGTACGCCAATACTAGCATCTGGTGCGAAAGTGATGTTAGTGACCCAAACAACGATAAAGAATGCAAACACAATGCAAATATTGTCTCATGGCAACGGAATCAAATAAGGTACTCAGTGACTTTTCTATGAATGCTCCCTCTTACACTAAATTAGAAAATGCCATTTTTGAACTACACGATGAACAGAAGGTTATAGGAAGTAAGTACAAAAATCTCTCAAAGAGATTGACACACTCAAGCAAGAAATAGAAAGGCTTTCTAATATCATCCTTGATGTAAAAGGGAAGTCTCCTACTTTTGACACATATGAGATTGAGTTTCTTCGACTAAAGCTCATGTCACGACCCGCACTCGGTATAGGGGCACGAGTGCGTGACAGCGCCCAGCCTACGCGGCAACATCGACAGTAGAACGTCACTAACTATCTATCTCACACAATATAATATGCCTGTCATAGATCTCAACTCCAAAATGGCGGACAAGTATAATGATAATGGTAAATACTCAATCACAATCTAAAGCACAATAAGATAGCAAAAAAGTCTAATAAACTACAAAGTCTAAAACATCAACAACATTCAAATACAATATCAAAATCCAAGTCTCAACTGTAATAACAAAATCTTGATTATATTTATATGCCAAGAGTTCTAACAGTGAATCTAACATAAAGCCAAAACTAGAACTAAGTCTCTCGGTGATCACTCCTGAGAATCAGGACCTATGGTTGCTATCCCTTCCTCGGATCTGTAATATGTAGGACACGAATTCCCTGATCAATTATCTAAAAAATATATCCAGTCAGGATGGAACGAGCACATCTCCTCTAGCAGTTCCAATTAAATGACGAAGACTATAAAATAGTTATAGCAAGTAATAATTGATGAACAGAATAGAATGAGTAAGAAAATAAAATAGAATAATAGTTAACTAAAGTACAAAGGAAAGTAAATATGGTGAATTAGAAGAACATGGTAATGAAGAATGTAAATAGAGATATCCGAACTAGAACGAAGGTGATGTGAGTCCAGACAGTACAATATGAGTCCAGTAAATCTAATATGAATCCAGTAGAAAGCATTAACCAGTGTGTTTTGAAATTCTGCTTTTGACATTTAAATGGCTAGGGATAAATACAACACATCATACGCTTGGCAAGCGTGCAATGACTATCTTTCCAGATTGGACCAGTAGGTGTGGTTCCAGCATGATTGGGAATTGTATACATGTCTACTCGAGTATTTTCTCGCCCGATAAGTACCAATGAATCCATATACTGACATGTAAATCAAATACATGTCTAGCCAGAATATAAGGGATGCCAGTAGGTGTTTCTAGTAGATGGTTCTAGTGGGTGATTCCAAAAATAGAGGCCAGACAAGTATACTATATGTGTCGCATCTAATGGATCCAGAAAAATCAATCTGTGTCGTATCAGAGAATTATATAATACTATACTAGAAGCTGAATCATAATAATCATCAGATAATAAAAACTATCAAAGAATGTACTCGCTTTTCATCTTGAGCAGTAAATATGGATCGATGCCCAAAGTGGAGTCACAAGGACCTATATATAAGATATACAGAGTAATTTGGTATTCTAGAGTAAACAGTAAACTTAAAAGCATTAACTACATGCTTCTAGGCCTTTTTTTAGGTCATGGAAGTCAATCTAAGTCAACACTAGCCAATCGAAGTCAGAGTTAGTCAAACTAGCTCAATTAGACTTAAATGTTGACTTTTAGGGGTCAAGTAGTCAATCTTGGTCAATTGAGTCAAATCTTGGTCAATTTCACCTATTTCAATATATTACCTACCTAGATACACTACCTATATATTTATACTATCTATCACATAAGTTAAATATATATATATATATATATATATATATATATATATATATATATATATATATATATATATATATATTAGATAAAACATCACTTACCCTATTATATCTATATTACCTAAGCTAGGTAATACTCATTTCCTATTCAATTAATTCCTACTCTAAGTAAACCATGATACCTAGGTATCACATGGATTAGCTCCTAACCTAATTACTTAAATATATGAAACATTCCATTTCCTATACATGTATATCCCTATTACTCACTGTGTGTTGTATGCTAAATTATACCTTATCTACCTAACTGTATAGGACATCTACCTGTTGTCACTGGGCTGGGATTTCCCCTCTCAATTCCCGCACATAACACACTTTAATTCCTACAAAAACCTGACCACTCTCTCACAAACTCACTACACATGTCAATCAATGGCCACACAGGCAAATACAAAGCCAAGCCACACCTATGTGGCATTGCCACCTGGCATGACCCTGACCATACTGTGCAGGACAGGGTCATGCCCTGCCTAAATAATAACTCTGATATAATATTCTCATAACACCCTTCTTCCTAATAACTACTACCTAATTTCTTTATAACAGGGTATTCACATACACCCATATACCTCTAGGATTCACTCTAACATATATACAACTCACACATATACATAAGTTCATATATTCTACATATACACTGATATCCTAGCTGTCCTAATCTCCTATATTCCTCTTTCACCACCACCATTCTCACATTCTCTCAAACTGCTACTGTGTATGGGACATCCCTACTCCGAACCCTCTTCCCTCTCTTAACTGATACATATTTATTCCTCTATGAACTGATACAATGTTCATCCTATAATAAGCTGATACATGTGGCCCCTATCCTTACCTCGGGTGTATTTATAGCTCCCTTCTACCTATTGTTATGCTCTCATATATGGACTGACACCAATGGTAGTAACTGATGCCCATCAGTCTAAAACTCGAGCCTCTCACTCTCACAACTGATGCCTACTGAAAAATAGGGACTGATACCTACTGAGTTCATCCACTTTCCTCATTGCTACTGTACACTTAAGTCATACTGTTAGTAACATGGTAGTTCATTGTTGTAGCAAATCTAGCAACTGTCATGCTTCCCAAACTGATATTGCCTTGCTACTGCAAAGGGCAGTAGGACTGCTGAATATAGTGGCAAGGAGGTGTGCTTCCCCTGCTGCTCACTGATGTAGTATCTGTTGCTAAATTAACTTATGCACACATGTGCATAGGTGATGGAGGCCATCTCCCTTCTCTCGAATAATTGATACATTATATGCCCCCCTACAGTTCAGTACTGCTGCTATATGCAGCAAGCTACTACCTGAAAGCGTAACCCAATCTTTCCTATAATTTATAAAAATTTTAGTATTTTCATAAAAGATAATTATATTTTATATCAGAAGAATTTAATTTCTGATTTATAAGTTTAGGAAGTTAATTATGTTTGAAGATGAAAGATTTTAATTATTGCTATGATTAGTTAATTAACTAAATAGGTTAGTAACTCACCTAGAGTGTCCTCCATGTTCTAACAAACTATAAAAATCTTTCCATCATCCTAACAAACTTTTTTTTTTCTTTCTAACAAACCTTTGCCATCAGTTGTAATAAACTGATTTATTAGTATGCAAATAAATATGTCTTTTATAATTATTTATATTTTTTCTAATCCTATGTAAGGACCCTTTCTGTAACCTCTGTTAATTTCACCATTCGTAAAAAAAAAAAATTCCAGAGACTCTGTGAGCCCCTCAAGCTTCCTCCTCTCCTTCTTTTTTGATTCCCTCTCCCCAAGCCTCTTCCTCAAACCCTAACCCTAATTTGAGGGTCTAGCCATGGCGGGCGCTCTCTAATTGGCGAGCGACGACAAGGACTGCTCCGCCCCAAGCGGCGCATAGTTCTTCTCGATTCAATTTTGAAGTCCTTTGAATTGAATTATTTTGTTCTTGATTTACTTTGGATCCCTAAAATCAATCAATCATTTTTGAATCGATTTCCTGTTCTGAACACTAGTGTTTGTTTCTGAGGGGTTCCGATACGCCATCGTGTGAATCGGACACGAGTAGATTGTGTCGCCAAAGCCTGAGACACAGGTATGATTCCTTTACCGTCCTTCGCTCATCCTATGGTTTAATTCTCGATAATTAAGATTAGGTTGGTGTCTCGTGCTGACACAGGGGTCGGTATCTAGGAGCGGATACTGTGGTTGATCGTGTCCAGATTTTTAGCATGTCCAGTTTAGGTTGGTATCCTACAGTAATTTTGTGTCCATCTGGGTTGTGTTCCAGATGGGGTTGTATGCGGGAGATCGATTGGACTAGATTGTAGCTAGAGCAGGAATTTCTGTTTGAAATTGATCAGTTTGGTTGTATAAGTTGCTGAATTAAGATTGCTTTGTATAGGTGTTGCTCGTGTCCTAGCCTAGCCTGTGATGATATTAGTAAGGTGTCTACTGTTGTGCAGTGAGTCGGGTCGTTTATATCCAGCAAATAGTTCGGGTTCTCTGGTGTGTTCAGAGATTGGAGTTGTGGATGCAGGAGTTGTCTGATGGAATAGATTATGGCATGGGTAGGACTAGGAATTTGAATCATATAGTTTTGCATTGAGTTGAGGCCAAATTTTGAGTGTTAGGTTTTTGTATTATAATATGTGTTTGAATCTGCTTATATTTATAGGCTTTTGATTGTATATCTAGTAGGCTTTTGGGTTGTATTTGTTATGTTAACTTTCGGTCTAAACATCTTGGTAGATTTTGATCTGTATATTTTGAATGTTTTGGCTATAGCTATAGGCTCTCAGTTTGCACTTGTGGGATTTTAAAGGTGTGTGTAATATTACTATCTTTCGAATTTAGGCTGGGTTGTGTCAAGCAAGTGTTACTGGGTTGGAGTGAGCCTGTGGGAACTCGAGTATAGCTACATATTGGTTAACTAAATCAAGGATGGTGTAGGCTACCAAGAGTAGTAGCTCGGGTTGGTAAGAAGGCTGAGCCTAGCTAGGCCTAGTGTAATGAAAGGAAATTTCATTCTAAATGTGTATTATGTTGGGATTGAGCCTATTTAGTCTTAACAAATAATTGTGGTTATTTGTTGGTGGCAAGTTTCTTATACTTTGGTAATATTTGTTAATGAATATCTTAAGTATAACTATTAATAATTGTGTAATTAAAAAAAGTACTATGTTCATAATTAGTATTGTGACTAAGAAATCTACTTGTAAAATACTTAGACTCTAGATATTAATATGCTGCTTAGTTAATCAGTAGAGATTTGGTCTAATTTACATTATACTAAAATATACAACCTATTTTGTTATATAAATTTGACTCTTTCATTTAGTATTTATTAATGTTAATTCATTAGCCAGTTTTATGTATATAATTAGCTATATATAGTTTAGCTAAATTAGAAATGATTAACTAGTCTCATCTTATCCAAATTGTACTTATTCTAGGTGGACATAAGGATCACTCTCTTCCTATTTTCGATCACGCTGAGCAAGGCAAGTACATTATATAGTTTATGTTCATTTACATTCATATCATGTACTTTTTTTGTGACACGGTATATCATGTACTCTTGTACTTTCATGTTCCTGTATTTGCTTATATTGGGGAGGGGAAATACACTAGAAATATGACCAAACCCAAAACAAAAATTTAGGTTGATAGCTTAGGTCTCACATCGTGCAAGTAGGACTCTAAGCCGTATCGATATTCATGTACTCCTATACTTATTCTTCTACTCACCCTAGCCGGTCACATATGCTAGTTATATTTCAAACATTGTGCACATGTCAGGTTCTTGTACCTCAGTTCAGAATTTATTTCATGTACTTTATTTCCTGTACTTCCTGTATTTATATTCTTGTACTTTCATATTCTTTACTTCCAGTACTTTACATCTTCATGTTCTCCTGTACTCATTTCCATATCATGATGTTCTTGTTCATTACCTAGAATTGTACTTTGCTCTGCTCCTGACTGGATATGTTACAGGTATCCTTGAGGATCTTATTCACCTTTATGGGCCAGAGCCCGGGAATAGGATGGAGCCATGACTCAGGACTTAGAAGCTATAATTTGGTTTCTTTGTTAGATTATTAGAGTTTACTTTGGATTATTGTATTATGAGTTGTATTTTATTTCTGTTATCAGATTTATCTCTGGATGATCTTGTTTTAAAAATGACTTAGTGGTTTGTGGTGATCTGTTCTGGGACGTATAGATGCTATGTTATTTTATATTATTTGGTGCTTTAGAGTTTTCCTTAGTATTGTACAGCTTACTACGTTGCATCTTCCAACGTAGGCTGGACGTGTCCGATTCGTATCTGATTATTCGGGAGCAGGTCCTGACATATTTTAAGTGGTGGCCCATGCAGGTCCTGTCCTAATGGAACTGGGGCTATAGAGTGCTATTGGAGAACTTGTTAGACTAAGGAAAACTCATCACAACATAGGATTGCGAAAAAATAGTTATAGGTATATTTTACTACACCTATTATCTTATAGTTTAGGCCATTTTAACAAGTTTTTTCTATTTTTCAGATGGATCAGATACGCAACACCAGAATTATTGATCTACCTGCATTTGAGGCTTCCGAGCTTCCACCACCACCTGTCGCCTCTGTTCGACATAACAAAAGGTTGAACGAACTTTTTGCTTTATTTAACGTATAAGGTATCTGTGTACAAAGAAGGAAGTCCTAAACATGATATTCTAAGTACAGAAAGAGAGGTTTTTCAAAAAGTGGGATGATGGAGTTCGAATACTACAGAGGCTCCTTTATTCTGTTGAAGATCTGCGACGAATCAATCTTGCTATGGCTCTTTGGCGCCTTTAATGGAACTTTGGGGTCACCGATCAAGGCTGTCTGGAGGAGAAGATCCCTTGAAGATGATTGGTTGGTTGGTTCTTTGGTTGATCGGTGGATGAGGGTGTTTGACTCTTCATGGATAGAGATTGCTGATTCTTTGAAGATTATCGATCGTCAATTTTCTCTCTGTCGATGCTTTGGTGGAAGAAGAACTCCTTCTATTTATAGAGAACCGAGCACATATGTGATGTGCATTAGGGTTCCTGAGATATGAAAGAATCTGTCATCGTTGCACGGTACGGGCTTCTGCGGTGCTGACACGTGGTGGACGTCGAGATCCCCCTCAAACGAGATCTATGGTGGTTATAAACATAACCAAAGGAGGTAACACGTGGCACGTGCCCATTTGCTTGCTCTGATACAGCCGAGTAAATCTTGGGTTTTTATCCTAGATTTGCAGTCTAATTGATCCTCGTCTAAGATTTAAATCAATCTGATATGATATCAATTTTGATTTAATCCCAATCTTCTCTGCAAGAGACGGTTTAAACAAACCAATTGGGATGGACCCATGCTTCTTGTGCCTCTGGTAAGGACTAAGTACTGCTGTGCTTCTGGGGAGACGAGTAGACCGTGCTTCTGGAGACGACGAAACCTCTGTGCTTTCAGGCGACGAGTGGACTTGGCTTCGAATGACGACAAGACTTATGTGCATATAGAGCAACTTATGAAGCTGTATTTTGGTATACCAGAGTCACTGTACTGTAGGCAACAAGTAGGCTTGTGTTTCAGGTTGGCAAGGTTACTGTGCTTTTGGAACGACAGGCTGACTTACATTGGTTGATGGGAGTTCCCAAGTCTCTTGTAGAGAAGTAACTTAAGCTTCTGAACCGGAGAAGACGACTACACTGTGGGAATGGAGATGGTGTGAGCTTATCACCATCCTGCGCCTCATGCGGACGCATTTAAGTAGCTGCGCCTCTGAACAGTGAAGGTGTTAGCTGCGAAGGAAAGAGCATGACATCCTTGCACGTCTAAGATTGGCGCAGGTAGGTAGCTGTGCGTCTAGAGTGAAGACACTGGCTTTTGAAGTAAAAGAAGGAGAGAGGGCCTAACAACATCATACTTCTGAGGTTGGCGCAGGCAGGTAGCTGTGCCTCTGGCTTGAAGGCTTTGGCTTCTGAAGCAAATAGCAATAAATATCTGCTCTTTAAGGAACTTCCCTCATGGCTCTGTCGAATTTGTACAAGATCCTTTGTAGAAGAACCGAATTAGTCCCTTATGTATAGTCCTGATGTGTCTGTACTAGACTTCGGTAGAAATGACAATAAAGGGACTTCTCTCCATATATTATATTTTGTCTTTTTAGTACTGAGCCTCAGTCTTTTGCATCTTCTGCTCTTTGGCGAAGGGATGTCTTTAGCTAAAAATTTTCATGCTTCTGCAAGACCCCCTTCAAAGTGTCCTAAACTTGAGTCAAGCTCGGGATACTTTGAACAGAAGCATGAACACGTGTCAGGAGTGTACGAGCTGGGTGATGGCTGGTGTCACGCCTAGATCTTAGCATTAATTTCCTGAGTCATCATTTCAGAGCATGGGCTCGATGGCTTCTTGATATTGGAGCCTCTTACGTCTTTGCAGGGATCGCGAATCTCTTTAGCAGAGGAGGTTTAGAGTCACGTTTCTTCGGTCACTCGCAGTACTATCATCTGTCATAGAGTGGAGCTTTAGCTTAACTTGTAAGCTTCCTTCTGACTGATGTCTGGCTCGTGCTTGGTGTAAACCCCCATATTTTATGCAAAATTTATTTTTATAATTTTTCTATTTTTATATATATTTTATTTCTTTAGTTGCAGTTAAGGTATGTATATATGTATTATTTATTGGTGTGTATGTGTTATACTATTAATTATTGGTCTTCAATCTTATTTGAAAATTTTAGATAGTGATTTAAAATATTTTATTTTACTGCTAGCTAAATACCCTAAATTCTTTCACATAAAAGTGTATTTGTGTGTGTGTATATATATATATATATATATATATATATATATATATATATATATATATATATAAAACTATATTTGGTATAAAAAAAGCCCCACGTGATGAACAGTGTAAGCACTATTTATCATCTCCCCCACCCGACCGGCCATACAAACCTCTATTTTTTTTCCTGTTAATTCAAACCCGAAAATTTTTCTCCAATCCAAATCCTAATTCGATCAAATCTTTTCTAATCTAACTCAAATCTAATTATCTACTGATTAGATTGAAATTTAAATCCAAATCCTAATCAAAAAAAGATTTAAATTTGATCAAAAATCAAATTTAAAGTCTCGTATAAAACTATCGAAGACTAACCTTTCCATCGTCTCACTTGATTGCCCACCAATCCACGCCACGAGTGACTGCTGTAAACCCTCAAACCGACCCAGGCGAACCCCTCCGTCGTCTGCCAGCACCTGACGTCGCCGGAGGAGTGACGGCCGATCCAGCACGCGACGAGCAGACGCAGCCAAGGCAATAGCAGTAGCAGCAGCTACGACAGCATCTTCCCGACGAGTTTAAGCCGTCATCACTCGATTATTTTTCGAGCCGATCGCATAGTTAAACTCACAACCTAACCATCTAAGAATTCCATCAAATAGATTTGATCCAAACATGCCAAAACCCGTGAAGATCGAGACCCCAAAACCTCGAAAAATTTGTTTCTATGCTCTAAAAACAGAACCCAAAACGTGAGTACAGACCGAATTTAGAAGGCCACTTTCTGTCGGAATACTAGGTATTTTTGAGATCCAGTTGAACAAACCATTAGCCAACCTATATGACATCAAAATCCAACTTTCTGCTTTAATTTTTATTCATCGTGTAGGAAGAAAAATCGGTTTTGAAATCAACAAAAATCTGTGTTCAAAAATCTCAAAACCCTTCGATACGAGGTCCGTTCCGACAAACCGGACGACCCCGTCGCAAACCGAAGGCATCGAAAGGTGCGTTCGACTTTGTGGACGTGTGGGCTTTGACAGAATTCAAATTTGTCGCGTGTGCACGACGAATTTGACCCGTATCCTTAAAAGAACGCTGTATCGGCCATTTTCTAAATTTTCTAATTACTTTGTGTACGTTCGTCAAATCAAAATGAAACTTGTGCCAAAAGGTCCGAATCAAAATTCTGGTTCAGTATGCCAAGTTTGGTTCGATTATGAGAAGGTTGATCGGAACGCCAAAATTGGCGATGCGATCCCGCGACCCGATCCAACAGCAATTTTGTGCACGGCTCATCAAAATCCAAAATGGGACATACCGTTGTATTTGTCTCCTCAAATCGGATCCGTAGACATGTAATTTGACAACTTTAGAGACCGTAGATACTGGTGCGCATTTCAGTGCAAACGGGTCCAACGACGGACATCGTTTTGACCCGAAATTATGATTTTGCCCCTGTTTCGAAATTTAACTTTCGGAAAGGCATTTCCTAGGTATATCTTTTTCATCGAGAACATTTTTGATGTTTGTTTCAGCATCCGAAGTCATCTGTGAATTGTGAGTTTTGTGTTGACGCTTGCGACATTTAGATTTGCCCTCCTCGCACCGCAGGCAAGTATACCTTGCCATAGATTCTGATTGTGCTAATTTATTTTCAGTATATTTTATTATTGCATATTTCTTTCTCTTATTTGTCATTCTGTTTATATTATGAGTCCAAGTCACACTTTGGTGCAAGCGACTAGATTTAGTCATTTTTGTTATTTTATATTTTATTATGCATGTCGACCTAGTGTTAGACGACCACCTTATGAGTGTAGGATATTTTCATATCTTATATGGCCTTGAAACATGTGTATCACGAGATGAGTGATTTCATATAGGACACGGACCTGCGTACTTGACTGGCCATCGATACGTATGGGTCGTACGACGGATAGGAGGTAACTGCTATTAGTGAGTCAAGTTAGAAGCCATAACAGTTGCCAACTGGTCAGGCTGTGGATACATCTTGGACAGGAGCATCGGGGGGAGGGGACAACTACTAGCGTAGGGGCTACATTTACTTTTTTCACACATACAGGACCGATAGTGTCTCGGATGAGAGCTACTTGACGATCACTCTTTTTTACTTGCTTGAATCCTTACAGCCCCTACGTAGAATGTTGTCCTCAAAAGTGCATATCACATAGACGGTTAGGAAAAACCTGTAATGTCATAGTGGCATATTTTCACATTTAATTATTTCGGCATATTTTCTGTATCTTGTTACGACCCTCTGAGGACCTGGTGATCTCTCCAGGATTAGACGAGCAGGACTACCCCTAGGAGTACAGAGCAGCTTCGGATCCTTCTTACGTTGATGACGAGGCATCTCCCATTGATACATAGTTTTTCTCTTGATTATCTGAGACTATGTAGTGGACGTCTTTTTATCTTCGTTGTTCTGTTTTGAGGAGGTTGGGCTCCATTTAGTTGAGACTATTTTTTATAGCTGTTTGGAGTGGGAATGTCCACCCGGCTATCTCTTGACTTCTTTTATTTTCATTGAGACTTATTTATTCATTCTGTATTCTGCAAGAGGGAATGTCCACATGTCCATCTCTGGACCCACAAAGCGTCGCAACACTTAGGCGATACTTCTTCAGTCACATCATCAGTCGCATCATCAAAAGCATATTCAGGCCTACCTTCATTATGTGTTCTGCAAGAGGATGGGACATCATGTTGACAATTGCCGCAAGAGGCTCAGACTTTATTTATATTACGGATCTTCTATTCACTAAATAAAATATTGCCAGCAGGTCATGGATCATAATGGCCGAGGAGCATCAGAATCTCAGTAGCCAGTACTTCAGCCACAGTGGAAGATTCAGACTCAGATCCAGACGGTGATCACTTATAATTTATGTCGTTTCCCAGGACACCACTACGTTGAGTGCCGCAAGTGACTAAAGCTATATTCATTCTGCGGGTCGCCTGCCCGTCAAGTCAAGGATTGCCCGGAGGCTGCTGATCGTACTTCAAAAGGACGAGCACAGGGAGCACCAGGACCACAGCAGAGGGACCCACCCCTCCGGACTCAGCATCCGTATAGAGCATTGCCGTAGGTACCAGCCTACGTCAGGACAATTGAAGAAGTGGTTCCGGTTCCGAAAGAATACTGAAGATGGACTGAAGACGAAAGACTCTTCTTGCATGTTTAGAGAAGACCGTGGATTATGATTCGCAATCCAATTCTCTTTTAGAGCCTAAAACTTTTTTGTTTTCTATTCAAGAATTGTTAGACCATGTTTTCTATTCTAAAACTTTAGTTGCTATTCGAGATTTATTTTGAGATATGGTTTCCTATCCTAGATCTTGTTTTCCATTCAAAACTATATTTTCTATGTGAGATTTTGTCTTGTATTCAATACTTGTTTTATATCCACTATCCGATACTCTGTTATCTCTTCACTATTTGTGACTTTGTTTTCTATTTCAAGGTTTTGTTCTATTCGAAGTTTGTTCCTTATTCAAACTTGTGCTACTCGAGATTTTATTTCCAACTCGAGATTTCATTTCAAAACTTTGTTTCTTATTCAAGACATTGTTAAGCTTTTGTTTACTATTTGAGACTTGTTTGAGGTTCAGTTCCTACTCAGGACTTTGTTGAAGATTTCATCCGAGATTTTGTTTAAAATTGTGTTCCTATTCGAGATTTCATTTCGAAACTAATTTCCATTCAAAACCCTGTTTGAGCTTTTACTTTCTATCCGAGATTTTATAATTTATGAACTTAAATTTTTGGAAAATTCATAGAGTGCTTGTTGTCCGAAATTTGACACGTTTTGGTGTTTTCGAGATTTCGGAAGAACCAGGATTCCGAATCATGAACCGTTTGAAGTTTCGGAAAACTAATACAGAGTTATATGACATATGTTTTTACCATAAATTAATTAGTTAATCCAGTATTTTATTAATTCGTAGAACTTGGTTTTGTCAACAAATTACCGATTTGGTCATGGATAGCCATAACGGCGATATCTTTTGACCAAAGCGTGATTTTGTGGCATGGTCGATTCCAGTGCACTCGTGATGCTGAAATCTACTAGGATACGCACTCAAGTCATAGAGTTTGTGTCATTTAAGTATTTAGTCATCGATGCGTCTCGATTTGCGTGCTACGGGTTCCAAATTGGAAACTGTGATCTTCCTTGGCTAAAAATTATTATTTAATTTTAATTCCAGAATTATATTAGAATAAATTAGGTTTTTAGATAATTTATGCCAAAATTAAATATAATTATTTACGTTAAACCATTAGCCACTTTATAGGATTTTTAGAGTGGGATTTTCATAATCTAACTTATAGTTTTTTATGTGACGGGGTAGATCGGTCTACGACATTTGACTTGTGACTTCATCATCTAGCAGAGCAAGGCAAGAATCACTATGACCTATGTTGCCTTTATTTTATGATGCATGTTATTCTTTTTCTTAAATTGATAGTCTTATCTTTTATACTATTGGTGCACGAGAGTTATACTTGTTACCATAACCATACATGTTCACTTAATGTTTTCGTTCAATGTTCTATCTTCAATGTTCAATGTTCAATGTTTAAAGTTAAAGTTAATGTTAAAGTGATCATGTTTACCTGTGAGAGAGTCGGGAGGGGGAATACAACTAGTATGCATATGGTCTACAGAATGTACAATTTTTTCCAATATTAATATTGATAGCAGTTGTTGCACCTCACGTACTAACTGCCGGATGTCCTAACCCATCCACATGCAGAACCCTTGTATTCTAAAACAAAAAGTACACGTGATTTATTTCGTATTGACATTTTTCCAGAGGTTTGTCTTATATTCATCGTTCTCTTGTATTATCTTCGTGTCTTAATTGTAGCTTCAACTGTTCCATGTCATAATTGTACTCTTGAACTATTTCTCAAGGTATAGTGGTCTCTGTTGTATTATATCATATTTATCTTTTTCTTATTGCTATTTTGCGTACTTGTATATTATATTGTGTAGCGTAGTGTTATGGTGATCTTGCTCCAATCCTGACTGGATAACTGTTTTTCAGCTTTAGATGACGTGGTTTGCCCCGAGGTTTATGGTGTGCATCTTGGTGACCCTGATGTTACCAATGTGCCGGTTACTTCTAATGATGCGGAGTAGCATATTTCTTTTTTATGCATTTTCGTGTTATTCTTAGCTAGTGAGCTTAGCAAACTTTAGTTTCAGTGGTTTTATATTTATTTTAGCGGGTTTGTTCCTGAGACTAGCTGAGTTGTAGTGGATCTTTCTTTATATTATTTATTGAGACTTGAGTTTAATCTTTTGCTATAAATTAGTTGTGGATGATAAATGTGAACTGTGTACTTGTATGGATAATGCTTATCATAGACAGCGTACTACCGCCGACACTGTGGCATAGGTTGGGCTTAGAGACGTCTCGTATCCGAAAAGTGGGTGCGGGTCGTGACACCCCCTTATCTAAAAATATTATAATCCTCACTGGAGAAGGAGTTGTACCTTTTAGTGGTGTTTGTAGACTATATCCTATAGTGATATATGGTAAAGAGATGAGAGCACAACTTCTTATATTTCCTATGCCGACTTTTGATGTGGTTCTCGGAATGGACTGGTTGAGCCAGCTTTTGCCCTTATAGACTACCATAGGGGAAATATCATCTTTAGACCCCCGAATGAGATGGAGTTCGAGTTCACCAAAGAAGCGGGAGAGAGAAGCGATGCACCCACACTAGGGACTCACATGATGATGCAGGACACCCCTCAGCACCCTGTCATCTTTGAGTTCCAAGATGTATTCCTCGAGGATTTGCTAGGACTGCCACCTGACCGAGACATCAAGTTTTCTATTGAGATTATTCTGGGAGCCGAGCCTATTTCGTCTCTTGTATATCGACTAGCACCCAAAATTGAAGGTAGAGATGAAGACGCAGATCGATGAATTGTTGGAGAAAGGCTTTATTCGTGCCAGTGTGTCACCATGGGGAGCACCCATTCTTTTTGTGACAAATAAAGACGGGACAGTGTGCATACGTATCGACTACAGAACATTGAATGCAGTGACGGTAAAGAATAAGTACCACTTTCTGCGTATAGACGATCTATTCGACTAATTGAGTGGAGAAAAAGTATTCTCCAAGATTGATTTACGGTCGGGCTATCATCAATTGAAGGTTCGGAAGGAAGATATTTCGAAGATGGCGTTTCGATCAAGGTATGGACACTACGAGTTCTTGGTCATGCCTTTCGGGTTGACCAATGCTCCCGCGGTCTTCATGAACTTAATGAATAAGATCTTTTACTAGTACTTGGACAAATTTGTAGTCGTCTTTATAGATGATATCTTGATTTACTCCAAGAGCCAAGAGGAGCATGAGCAGTATCTACGGATAGTTTTGGGGACCTTGAGGAATGAGCGACTTTTTGCGAAGCTTAGAAGTGTGATTTATTTCGCATAGAGGTATCACTAGACCAACTTTCGAGGTGAGAATATTTCTTGGACTTGCGGGTTATTATCGAAGGTTCATAGATGATTTTTTATGAATAGCTGAGCCTATGACTCGATTGACTTGCAAGGACCAAGAGTTTGTATGGACGGATGATTGTCAAGCCACTTTCGATGAGTTGAAGAAGCGCTTGACCACTGCACCTATCTTGACACTGCCATCAGGACCAGGAGGGTATGTGATATGCAGCGATGCATCCGGGAAGGGATTAGTATGCGTATTGATGCAGCATGGTCGTGTAGTAGCTTATGCATCAAGACAGTTGAGGGTGCACGAGAAGAATTATCAAACCCACGATCTAGAGCTCACATCGGTTATCTTTACTTTGAAGCTATGGAGACACTACTTATACGGCGAGAAGGTGGACATCTACATTTATCATAAGAGCCTCAAGTATGTGTTCACACAAAAAGAGATAAATATACGACAACGACATTGGTTGGATTTGATGAAGGATTAAGAGATCGGGTTACATTATCATCCGAGCAAGGCTAATATTATGGCAGATGCATTAAGTCGTAAGCCCATGGCTCATTTCTTGACCACACAGCGGGAGTTGATAGGAGACTTGCAGCAGCTTGGTATTATGGTAGTATTGCCTGGAGCGGATGGCGTATTAGCCAATCTCTGAGTGCAATCATCGCTAGTAGAGAGGATCAAGGCAGCATTACCCACGGATGCTAGATTTCAACGGCTTAGAGAGAGGACTGAAGCAGGAGAGCAGACGGGATTGAGGATTCATCCCGATAGGACATTGCGATGTGGGGATCGTCTTTATGTTCCCAATGGAGAGCTACGGCAAGAGTTGATGATGGAAGCACATAGCTCAACTTACTCTATACACCCCGGGGAAACCAAGATGTATCGCGACTTAAGGTAGTGTTATTGGTGGCACGAAATGAAGCGAGAGATAGCTTGTTTCGTGGTCAAGTGTTTGGTATGCCAACGAGTGAAGGCGGAGCACCAGAGGGTGGTCGAATTGTTACAGCCGCTCCCCATTCCCGAATGGAAGTGGGAGCACATTACTATGGACTTCATCACAGGATTTTCTCGGAGTCCTAGCGGATGAGATGCGGTATGGGTGATTGTTGATAGGCTTACCAAGTCCTCCCATTTCTTACCTTTTAGAGTGGGGCAGACCACAGAAGTTGTGGCAAATGCGTACGGGAAGCAAATAATGAAGCTATACGGTGTGCAAGTTAGCATCGTATCGGATTATGATTCGAGATTCACCTCGCACTTTTGGAGGAGTATGTAAGAAAGTTTGGGTACGTGTTTTAAGTTTAGTACGGCGTACCATCCGCAGACAGACGACCAGTCAGAGCGTACTATTCAGATGCTAGAGGATATGTTGAGAGTGTGTCTGCTTGACTTTGGCAGATCATGGGAAGACCACCTTCATCTCGTAGAGTTTTTCTACAACAATAGATATCAAGCCACTAAAAGAAAAATACCCTATAATAACGTTTGAAAAGAGTTTGTTACAATGATTCCTTTATAAACGTTACAAAATTTCTGCAACAACACATAATATGACAGTTTTGAAGAGTTTTTGGCATATTATAATGATTTATAGCATTAAGCATTATATATTATTCACACATATGTAATGCTGTTACACGCAAATGTTATAAAAATTGGTAAAAAATTTAGACCAGCCGCTCGAAAGTCCGCTCACAGCCGACCACAAAATCAAAATCCCCCTCCCCCCTCTCTCTCTCTCTCTCTCTTCTATTTTTTCTTCTCATCTCCTCCTCACCTCTTTCCTTCTCATCTCCTCCTTCCCTCTTTCCCGAAAAACCTAACCCTAACATGCTCAAACCCGACCCGAACATGCATGCCCTCTCCCGCCTATTATAATGAGACCCACCATGCATCCATAAACAACGAGACTCATGCTAAAACCTGACCCCAACATGCTCGCCATCTCCCTCGGTGTCGCCATCACCGCCTATAGCGAGGCCCGCTTCGACGCCACCGGCATCGCCCACTAGCTCGCCGTCGCCGCCTTCGAGGCCACCCGCCTCGTCCTCATCCAGGACCCCTCTTCCACCGATCGACTCTTTTTGAGGTGAAGAAACGATCCGGTCATCATCGATCGATCGAATCCCAATTTCATTTTTGATCCGACCATTTATTGTTCAATTTCTGAAGGTTTCTATAGGTTCATGGAGTCTCCTTCTGATTTTGCTAAAAAAAAATAAAAACTCTCTTAAAACCTTTCAATTGCTTAAGATTGTTGCAATTTAGGAGATTAGGATCGTGAGATATGCTAAATTAGGGTTTCGTTAATATTTTTTTTCTATGATTAATGCTTGTTTTTGTTGTTGTTGTTATATATTGTCATGACCTGCACCCAGATATACGGGTACGAATACGTGGGCCAGGTCCAGCCTACGTCGCAGTATCGATGGTAGAGCGCTGTCAAGTACCCGAACTAACAACAAAATCTAAAATATCTATAACTTTAAAGGTACTCATATCATATCACAAAAGCTAAAGAAGATAAGACAAGAAATAATAACAATATCACTAGGACAACTAGAATCTACAAGGATCATATGAGACAAAAAATAAAACAGGGGAAAACAATAACAAAACTAAATAACTACCAGACCTAGAACTCCTGAGAGACAACTCACGGTGAAGAATACCGAGAACCACCCTAGCTAGCATCATCCAGAAGTCCAATAATGAGGGCATAATAACTCCTAAAATATTGTCAACATATCCAGTCATGATGGAAACGAGTACATAAACTAACAACAGTTCCATGTGAATTGACAAATTATATAAGAGACAATTATAATGAAATACAATATGAAATATCAAAACTGGAATATAAACAGGATACGTAAAACTGGATATCATGTCAGGGTATAAAATACTGGAATGTAAAACAGTACAGTAATATCTGATGTATAATTTAAATATAAACAGTGCCTTGAGATATTAGAGCATTATGTGATCGGCTTGGGTCAAGATCAGGCTCTTCCATTTGACCGGCTATGGTGCAAAAACAAGCGCAGGTAAACCTGGAGATCAGGCTGAGCAATAAGTGAGGGTCTATGCCTGAACCGACGTCACAGAGACCTAACATGAATTTACATAATTACTTGGTGTTATAGAGTAAACAATATATATAAATACATTAATTCTATGCTTCTAGGCCTATTCTAGGTCAAACTAAGACAAACTAAGTCAAATTGGGTCAAAGGTTGACTTACAGTTGACTTTGGTCAACTGGTCAAATCCTAGTCCACTTTAGGTTAAACTAGGTCAAACTAGTCTCTAAAATCATCCACATAGACAACTAGTCAATTTCAGTGATATGAAATCACAGGAATCGACGGATCTCAATTTCGATGCACGGATCTCAAAATACGAACCAAAAAGAGAAGAATTATAACAAAGGGTGATAGATAGGAGAAAAGTATACAGATGTTGTCGGATGATGAAACAAATATCACCAACATGTCTAGAATAGCCAAAATAGCTAGAATAGCCTACCCATAAGTCCAATTTGGACACAGGAGCGAAAAGGTAATTTCGAGTCAAAACGATGTCCGTATTGGACCCACTTTGCACCGAAAAATATGCCGGATCAAAAGTGCACTAAATCTAACAAATTATATGTCCACAAATCCAGAATGACAATACGAACTCAACGGTATATCCCGAATTGGATTCCGATGAGCCGATCTCAAAATGGCCCGTTGATCCGGATATTGAAATACGATTTGCATAGAAATACGTGTCAGAGCCAATGTACACAAAACTCAGTAAATTATATGTCAACGAGTCCAAAATGATGATATGAACTCAACGGTATATCCATAATTAGATTCTGATAAGCCAATCCCAAAAAGACCCGTTGACTCGGACGGTAGGGCCCGCCTTGCATCGAAATGCTTGTCGGGGTCCGCGTCCTCCAAATCTAACAAACTTTATATGAAATCGCGCCAGAACGATGCTACGAGTCTACTGGTGGTGTCAGAAATTGAATCAGGAGTTCCGATTTCAAAATTAGGATTTTAAAACTTGGAAATTATAAATTCGGACGGCCAACTTTGGCGTCGAATTCAACCAACCAAAAAGCTCGCTATGAAATAAAACTAAAATGGCAGGAAGAGGGTTATACCATCTGTGCGCAGGAACCAACGGCGCATCAAATGGAGCTGCGACGACAATGATACGAGTCCGCGAAGTTAGCTCCGTAAAACTGTCAAAAAATAGTACAAATTAAACGGTCAACTTGGCGGCCGATTTTGACATAGCAAACGACGGAATTAACGAATGAAAATTGAGGAAAGTGAAGTTGTATAAACCGAGCTTGAGAGGGAAGAAACGGATCAAAGATCCAATGGTCAAATTTCTCGAAAAATGGGCACGAAGTCGTTGTTCCGAAACAAGGTTTTGGATTCAAATCTCATGTGCGTCACGACGTAATTTCGTGTAAAATGCCCGAATCGCCCCTTTCTCGTACCGGGGAAAAGTTGTGCGCCACGGGGGGGGGGGGGGGTTCACCGGAGGCACACGGCCAAGGGGACCGCCCACGCGGCAGTGCACGGTGGTGCGCGGCCGCCGACCGCAGTGAACTACATCTGCTGCTGCTGCTATTGCTGGCTGAGCTGCTGCTGCTTGTTGTCCAGGCGCACGTGCGTGGCCTGGCGACGACGGCGGCGGCTGCCCGACGATGGTGGTTGCTGCCTAGCCGAGGAGGAGGAGACCAAGAAGAAGAGGAAAAAGTGGTAGAGAAGGGTGGTGCTTGTGGTGGTGGTGAATGGTAATGATGTGGTGATGGTGTTTGTGTTGATAGTGACGGTGGTGGTATTGGTTTTGTATGGAAAGAAAATAAAGAAGGAGTGAGGAGGAAGAAGAAGAAGAAAAAAAAAATTTGGGGGGGAGAGCTGCTGTACGGGCTGAGAGAGGCGACAGATATGAGTGATATGAGAGGGGGAGAGAGAGATATTTGTGTGTGTGTGTGTATATATTATATATAGAAAGAGAGAGAATGAGAGATTAATTAGAGAGAGGGAAAGAGAAAAATTATAGAGAGGGGGGTGAGGTGACCGGCCATGGGGGGTGTATTGGGTGAAGAGAGAGAGGGATTTAAATAAAGAGAGAGGGAGAGTGTATTATATATATATATATATATATATATATATATATATATATATATATATATATATATATATATATATATAATATATATATATATATAATAGAGAGAGAAAATGAGATATTTGTGTAAAGTCGAGGATATTTTTGAGTAGGAAAAAAGGCAAATACATTAGTGGGGTGTATGGATAGTCATGACAGGGGTCACACCAAATTGGGTTGGGTGTTGGGTCAAGTTTGGACAAGATTAGGCTAAGGTTGATCAAAATCACAAATTTAAATCATTTAAAATCATGGATGAAATGGGAGCACAAGGGAGATCAATTGGGTGGCACGCATGTTGCACTTTCATAGTAGACTCAAAATAGGTGAGAGCCATATATAGGGTCGATTAGATTGGACCGATGTCGGTCCCAAATTTAAATTGAAAGTTAAATCACAAATTACGGCAGACGATAAATTGGTCTAAATTGGCCCGAAAGTTGTACGATGCAAAAAGAGCATAAGGGAACAAGTTTAAGTGGGACATGATATATCAACAGGAAGATAATCATGTCTACTACAAACTTAGAGAAGAAAGTTTCCAGAGACTGACATCTCTGATGCTCCAGAAATCAAAGTCACGAAAAAGAGCATTAATGATCAAAAAATAATTAAAAAATTAAAAAAATTATTATCGAAAATAATTCTTTTAGAAAAATCAAAAATAAATCCCAAAAATTCAGGGGGATTACATCCTACCCACCTTATAAGAATTTTGTCCTCGAAATTAAAGGTTGGTATTGGTATTAAAACAAGATAGAAGGTTTAAGCAATATGTTAGGCACGATCAAAGAACGACGAGTTTTTTTTTTGCACGATTAAGATAATCAATTCAAAATTATTCATACACGATTAGGAATTTTGGCACGAAAGAATCATGATATGAACAAAACTATATATATGCACGATTTTAGGAATAAGTTAATTTATTGGGGCACGATTTCAGAGATGATTAGAAGAATCGAAGATATATATATGAAGCTCAAGTATGGGGTGATCTGTAGCACTTAGGTTTGATGAAAATTAACCTGAAAGTCGTACAGGCCCGATCAAGATGAAAAGATAACCATGTCCAAAACAAGGGTTGGCATGATTTGAGATTTAAAGTCATCGTTTTATAGGCATACTTTAGAAATGATTCCATATTATTAAGCATGAAACCGCGACTAGGAAAATCAAGAATCATTATGTTATGATCAAGTCAGAATCAGGCCAAAATATCAATTGATAGGATCCGGCTTAATAAAATTAGATTTAGGGCTATACATAGGCACGCTCAAGACGAAAATGACGTGATTGGGCATTTGTTAGGAATACTCAAATGCTCAGCACAAACATTGATCAAGGGTTAACCATCCGCTCATGAGTGAAATCAAGACTCGGACGCGATCAAATCTTTTGGAATGATTAACCACTTAGGCACGATTTAGAATAGAACGAGAAAAATCAAAAATCTAGTCATGATCAGGAATGAAACCTGAGCACGGGTGACTAGATAATCAAAATTTAGGTACGATAGAGAATACTTTTCGACACAGTCATGATTAGAGATTTATACATGACTTGAGGGTTATGATTATCATGAACATGAAAATCAAAGTAAGATAGTCATGATCTTAATCAGGTCTAAGAGAAGCAAATGGAGAGGAAAATTCAAGTACAGCATGATCGATAGTTAGATTTAATGGAAAATCAAGCTCTAGGTCGCATAAGCACGATCAAGATCCAAGTTCAATTATGAAAGACGATAAAATCATGATTTCGAAATCAAGGTCTTATAAACACGATTTAGGAAGAAACCTAAGTCATTTAGGCACGATCTATAGGCAAGGTAATATGTATAGTCATGATCGTTAAAATAAGATCAAGGAATTTAAAGTCGTCTTAGTCATGCCAGGTCATCTAGGCACGACTAATCACAAGGAATTTAGATAAAATCAGGAAATCAAATCAAGGTCAAAAAGAGTTTAGGCACAAGTATCCAAATCCAAATATGATCAAAATCGAATTTCAATACAATCATAGATACGGTCAGTCTAACTTTGGTCAATAGTTATTTAGATCTGATGAAGAGTATGATAGTAGTCTAGGCAAGATCAAACTGAAATTTTGGTATGATCAAGGATAGTATGTAGCTTAGTCATGATTGGAACATAACTTAGTCATTAATAAGAATTAAATTGAAAGTTAAAGCACGCGTGGTAATAACATTGAAATCTAATCACGATAAAGAAAATTACTTTCAATACGATCTAAGTTGATCAATTTTGAGTAAATCAGAATTTGGGCAAGATAGAGAACAAGATCATCGAAGCCTGGGCACGAGCATCCAAGGATGGAAATCTGGGTCACAATTGAATTCAATTCAATTGAGTACGATCCAGGATATGGGTACGATCATAGAATAACCAAAGTCGATTGGTCGGAACCAAGAGAATTAGGATTCAATGATATTGAAAACTCAGAATGATTCAAATTCATGGAATAAGTCAAATTCCATTTCGATAGGAAAATCAAAAGTCAAGGTTTCATAGGGAAGTCAATAGTCATCTTTCTCTGATACTATCAAGTTTATCTAATCATCATTTGCCAATCATACCTTTAACTCACAAGTCCAAATATGAAAATAAACCTTTATGTGATGACTGCCAAAGATTAAACCCTTATATGATTACTGCCAAAAACTGTCCTTCTGTCATGAAGATTGGACCTTGTCATGTTTACCATAGGCCAAAATTTTAAATTCTAAAACACTACTCATGAAGCATACCCTTTATTTGAACTCAACACTATCCACTTAATCACCTTTAAATCCAAATTCTTCCACCTTGTCCTAAATTGGATCCGAAACCTATAAATTAAGTTTATAATATCCTTGAACTTATCCAAATCATGCTCCTCGTGTTATACAAATGTAATACCACTAGGCCTTACAAAACTTATTTTCTATTATAAAACCAGCCTTCATATCTTTCTTTAACGTACTCCTTCCAATATTATCTATCTTAAAATTCTCCCTTTTTTATATCCACAAAATCTCTATTTTTTAACTCAAAAATCTTTGTGTTCTTTAACCTCTTACCAATGTCTTGTCCAATTTCATATTCATCATCACATATAGCTAAAATTTCTTCTCCATTATTTCAATTCCAAATTTTAGCATCAAAATCTCAATGTGAAATATCTCGAAAATCAATAACCTAAAATTACCCAAATTCAAAAATATTTTAATATCAAATATCCTCATCAGTTTCTAAACCATGTCCACGAAATATAAAGGTTCTGACCATTAATGCACATCCTATCGTCCCTCTCATTGAAATTCTCCTACTTTCTTTCAAGTAATTCATTTTCGAAATCCTTTAGTAAATCATTTCTAATCTGATTATATCGACCTCTTGGTTTCATTTCCAAATCTCAACCATGATTTCATCTCAAAATTCAATACCAAGATCCAAAATCTCATATTCCTACCAAGATATCACTTGATGACAAGTTTGCCTTCCGAGCCAGATGATTTACGATACTTTCTTAACTTTTCCAAGGTAAAGAGATACAAGAATTTAAATAATTTTCATAGTGTAGCTGAAAGAAACAGATACAAGATAGGTGATTGGTGAAATCGAGACATAATTAATCAAGACGAAGGAAGTAAGGGTAAGATGAGAAAATCATCATGCGATGAGAGAGAAAAAGAATAATAAAACAAGAAATAATAGTAGAAATTATTCTTGCTCAATAGGTCAAAAGAAGTGAATCAATTCAAGATATGCTCTGATAACCATACACGTCTATCCAGAATCATGTTGCCAGAATTTCCACCACGCTAGTAAGCATAGCTGCAATAAACGATGGAGTCCATAACTATGGTATACACTATCTAGATTCCTTACCATGCCAACCGGTATGGCTGCTAGAAAATCTAAATTCCATGACTAGGATAGTATATCCAAAATCTGGCTTCATGTCCATGTCGTGCTAGCTAGTATGGCTGCGATAAATTCTAAACTTCATAAATAAAGTAGACATTTTCCGATCTTATCGTCCTCATCAAATATGTTTATCAGGATATCTTAACTTAATTCATAAAAAATTATCCAAAAATAAAAATCAAAGTCAACAATGAACATCAAGATTCAAAATTTTCATCAACGAATCAAAGACAAATAAATGGACACAAGCAAAAACAGATTCTGAGGTAGGGTTTAGAGGGAGGTTCTCAGGGGATGTCCCAAAGGTACTATCTAGGCCAAAAATCTAAATGTCTGGAATATTATCTAAAACAAATCTCAACCTAGAAGGTATATAAGTTCAACTTCTACATTCTAGTTCCCCTTGGGGTCCATAAACACATCCCAATGCAAAAATAGGGTTCGATAACGGATAGATATTTCAAAATTAGGACAAATGGAAGCAAGTGGGAAAATATTCGAAAAACTTTCGAAATAAGACTACCAGGGGTCATTTCTGGAATCTATCAAGAGTTCCTAATATGTGACTGAGTACAAAATCCTAAAATATTCCTTAACTCAACCTTAATCCTAGGACAGGCTCGTAGTAGTACTAATAAGCTCAAGCACTACCACGACCTCACATTAAATACAAAGACTGACCTGTATGGGCCACCACAAAAATGTGTCATGACCCGCACCCGGATATACGTGTACAAATATGTGGGCCACGCCCAGCCTACACCGCAGTATCGGCGGTAGAGCACTGTCAAGTACCCGATACTAACTACAACACCTAAAAGATCCATAACTATAAAGGTACTCATATCACATCACAAAAGCTAAGGAAGATAAGATAAGAAATAATAACAATATCACTAGAACAACTAGAATTTACAAGGATCATATGAGACAAGAAATGAAACAAGGAAAAAATATTAACAAAACTAAAATAACTACCAGACCTAGAACTCCTAAGAGACAACTCACGGTGAAGAATACCGAGAACCACCCCAGCTAGCATCATCCTGAAGTCCAATAATAAGGGCATAAAAACTCCTAAAATATTATTAACATATCCAGTCAGGATGGGAACAAGTACATAAACTAACAACAGTTCCATGTGAATTGACAAATTCTATAAGAGACAATTATAATAAAATACAAGATGAAATATCAAAACTGGATTATAAATATGATACATAAAACTGGATATCATATCAGGATATGAAATACTGGAATGTAAAATAGTACAATAATATCTGATGTATAATGTAAATATAAACAGTGCCTTGAGATATTAGAGCATTATGTGATCGGTTTGGGTCAAGATCAGGCTCTTCCATTTGACCGGCTATGGTGCAAGAACAAGTGCAGGTAAACCTGAAGATCAAGCCGGCCAAAATGGAAAGCTATGGTGCAAGTAGTATCAGGTTAGGCTTTACCCTATGTAAGGCGAGGGTAAAGCTATGATGCAAGTAGTAACCAGTGGGGTATGATCACATAACCTCTAATAACTTTCCATCTCCGAGTAGTATAATGGATCCGGAAATATCATATCATGATGCAGGATTCTCTAAGAGGCTAGCAAATTTCCTTAGGAATCGACGTCTATACAAGTACAAGAAAACAAGATCGAACAATGTACCAATATACCATGGTAACCCAGGAATGACATCTCATGACAGGATTCGAGGTATACTAGTCCGTGTACCATCATATCGGGAATCAAGTAAAATACTACAACTGAATCAGATATAGTAGATATCAAGACAATGAAAACTATCAGAGAATGTACTCGCATGTTGTCCGGAGCAATAAATAAGGGTTTATGCCTGAACCGACGTCACAGAGACCTAACATGAATTTACAGGATTGCTTGGTGTTATAGAGTAAACAATATATATAAATACATTAATTTTATGCTTCTAGGCCTATTCTAGGTCAAATTAAGACAAACTAAGTCAAACTGGGTCAAAGGTTGACTTACAGTTGACTTTGGTCAACTGGTCAACTCCTAGTCCACTCTAGATTAAACTAGGTCAAGATAGTCTCTAAAATCATCCACATAGACAACTAGTCAATTTCAGGGATATAAAATTACTGGAATCGACGGATCTCAATTTCGATGCACGGATCTCAAAATACGAACCAAAAAGAGAAAAATTATAACAAATGGTGATAGATAGGGAAAAAAAGTCTACAGATGTTGTCGGATGATGAAACAAACATCACTAACGTGTCTAGAATGGCCAAAATAGCTAGAATAGCCTACCCATAAGTCCAATTTGGATACAGGGACGAAAAGGTAATTTCGAGTCAAAACGGTGTCCGTGTGGACCCACTGTGCACCAAAAAATATGCCAAAATAAAAGTGCACTAAAACTCACAAATTATATGTCTACGAATCCAGAATGACGATACAAACTCGATGGTATATCCAGAATTGGATTCCGATGAGCCGATCTCAAAATGGCCCATTGACCCGAATATTGGAATCCGATTTGCACGGAAATGCATATCAGAGCCAATGTCTACAAAACTTATCAAATTATATGTAAACGAGTCCAGAATGATGATACAAACTCAACGATATATCCAGAATTGGATTTCGATGAGCTGATCCCAAAAAGACCCGTTGATTCGGACGGTAGGGACCGCCTTGCATCGAAATACTTATCGGGTCTCACATCCTCCAAATCTAACAAACTTTATATAAAATTGTGCCAGAACGACACCATGAGTCTACTGATGGTGTCAGAAATTGAATCAGGAGTCCCGGGTTCAAAATTGGGATTTTAAAACTTGGAAATTATGAATTCGGACGGCCAACTTTGGCGTCGAATTCAACCAACCAAACAAGCTCACAATGAAACGAAACTAAAATGGCAGAAAGAGGGTTATACCAAATATGCACAGGAACCGACGGTGCATCAAAAGGAGCTGCGACGACAAAGATACGAGTCCGCGAAGTTGGCTCCGAAAAACTGTCCAAAAATAGTACAAATTAAACGGTCAACTTGGCAGCCAATTTTGACATTGCATATGACGGAATTAATGGATGAAAATTGAGGAGAGTGAAGTGGTATATACCAAGATTGAGACAGAAGAAACGGATCAGCGATCCAACGGTCAGATTTCTAGAAAAATGTGCACGAAGTTGTTGTCCCAAAATAAGGTTTTGGATTCAAATCTCGTGCGCGTCACGACGTGATTTCGTACAAAACGCATGAATCGCCAATTTCTCGCACCGGAGCAAAGTTGTGTGCCACGGAGGAGTTAATCGGAGGCGCCCGGCCAAGGAGGGCCACCCACACGGCGGCGCGCGGTAGTGCACGGCCGCCGGCCACTTTGAACTGCAGCTACTGCTGCTGCTATTACTGGCTACTACTGCTGCTCGCGCTACTGCATCTACTGCTGCTTGCTGTCCAGGCGCACGTGCACGGTGCGACGATGGTGGCGACGGCGGCTGCCCGGCGATGGTGGCTGCTGCCTAGCCGAGGAGGAGGAGACCATGGAGAAGAGAAAGAAGTGGTGGAGGAGGGTGGTGCTTGTGGTGGTGGTGGTGAATGGTGATGGTGTTTGTGTTGATGGTGAGTGTGGTGGTATTGGTTTTGTATGGAAAGAAAATAAAGGAGCGAGGAAGAAGAAGAAGAAGATTTGGGGGAGAGAGCTGCTGTACGGGTTGAGAGAGGGGAGAAATATGAGTGATATGAGAGGGGGGAGAGAGAGCGATATTTGTGTGTGTATATATATATTATGTATAGAAAAAGAGAGAGAGAATGAGAGATTAATTAGAGAGAGAAAAAGAGAAAAAGTAGAGAGAGGGGTGAGGTGACCGGCCATAGGAGGGTGTGTTGGGTGAAGAGAAAGAAGGAGAGTGTTATATATATATATATATATATATATATATATATATATATATATATATATATATTTTATATATATATATAAAAATCTTATTTTCTCTCTCTCTCTCTCTCTCTCTCTCTTTCTCTCTCTCTCTCTATATATATATATATATATATATATATATATATATATAGAGAGAGAGAGAGAGAGAGAAGAGAGAGAGAGAGAGAGAGAGAGAGAGAGAGAGAGAGAAAATAAGATATTTGTGTAAAGTGGAGGATATTTTTGAGTAGAGAAAAGGACAAATACAATAGTGGGGTGTATGGGTAGTCATGACACGGGTCACACCAAATTGGGTTGGGTGTTGGGTCAAGTTTGGACAAGATTGGGCTAAGATTGATCAAAATCACAAATTTAAATCGTTTAAAATCATGGATAAAATGGGAGCACAAGGGAGATCAATTGGGTGGCACGCAAGTTACATGTGCAAGGTAGACTCAAAACAGGTCACAGCTATATATTGGGTCGATCAGATTGGACCGATGTCGGGTCCCGAAATTAAATTGAAAGTTAAATCACAAATTACGGCAGACGATAAATTGGTCTAAATTGGCCAAAAAGTTGCACGAAGCAAAAAGAGCACAAGAGAACAAGTTTAAGTGGGACATGATATATCAACAGGAAGATAATCATGTCTACTACAAACTTAGAGAAAAAAGTTTCCAGAGACTGACATCTCTGATGCTCCAGAAATCAAAGTCACGGAAAAGAGCATTAATGATCAAAAAATAATTCAAATAATAATAAAAATTATTATCGAAAATAATTCTTTTAGAAAAATCAAAAATAAATCCCTGAAATTCAGGGGGCTTAGTAGATATTTTAGTAGATATACTGTTTGTTGCATACTGCATCGTTTGATTCCATTCAGTGTTTATTCCCTAAGCTCAGTAGATATTCTAATTCTTATATCTCTCTTCTTTGATAACAATTGGTGGTATGCTAATTTCACTATTTTTTTAAACATTACGATTATCGACTAACGGTTCCTCTCTCTAGTTTGAATTAAAATATTCTCACTTGCATGTCATCTGGAAGTAGGCAAAGAATAGTTGAGAATTGCATTTTTTTTAATTCCAGGTCACTTCTGAAGCTGATGAAATTCTTGTAGTTAGCAATATAATAATAGCTTCCTAGTATTCTTATGAATCTAATGTAATAATTTGTTGAATTATATTTCATAATCTGAATCTATAAGGTGAATTTACTTTCGTTCAGGACATAATGCATTGTGCATATCCAGTGTATGCCTTTGCAGTTCTGTTAGTTGGTAAGTTTCAATATGAGACGAGTATTCTCCATTTCAAATATTTGCAGGTATGTCAACATATAATTTTCTCGTGCAAACTCAAACAACACAACTTACATTTTGACATGAATTGGCCACTGAATAGATGATATTCGTCTTTGACAGTTTACATAATAGGCGAGTATTCTCCATATCACACTATTCGCAAGTATGTCAAGATAGACTTCCTAATACAAATTCAAACAACACAATACATTCTGACACATGAATTGGACACTGAATAGATGATATTCGTCTTTGACAGTTTACATAATATTTGCAGGAGGTTATGTAGTTTACGCTTTCATTTCAGACCACTTTGGCATGAGCATGTACCCTTTCGCTTCATTTGGGTTGCTTGTCATCATCAGTCTTCTCCTTTGTCATGAATGGTTGAAGGCATGATGCCCTTGGCATCGTTGCAGCTCCAAGAATAATTCATTGTGTTGACCTAAAAAGTTTGTGTGGCTTTGGTATTTGTAAGTGCTCTGGTTTGATCGACCTCAATGTTAACATTTATCAGATTACTTGCTTTGGCTTGCATCATACATTTCCATATCCATTTCCATTGGTAGTAGTTATCAGTAATTTTAGTGCATTAGCTAATGTGAATGCTTTATTCATTAAAATATTTGTTGTTTTTCATTGCTTAATGTTAGAAACCATTATGTTGATGGTATAAATCTATCTTATCCAAAAAATAAAGCTCATGTTAATTTCTTTTAGGGATGGTTGTATGCGCTTTTATTTTGTTCCCTTGAGAACTAGAGTTGTAGATCTAGCGAGCAGGGATCTTGGGTCTATTGGCATCATTCTGTGATTGTGTAAGGGGATTTATGGCACCTAATGAAGCAGCTATAGTATCGAAGATGGGATAAATGAAAACACTACTGCTGCTAAGTAGTAGTTTGGCGCCATGCATACTCCATTGGCATAGTACATGCTGGTTGTGATAAAATGAAGAATGATTTCCAACAGCTTTCTTTCTGAATAGATATAATTTATCTGATCCGCCTTTTAGGGTCAAAAGTTGTCTCTGTTAGTTATCCATAATTAAGTTTGGAATCTCTAGCACACTAAATTTCTGGTTTTTCGCTTACTGTTTGCTGAGATCCAGATGTCCCATTTTTACATAACTCTCTGAATTTGAATGGTTTTGAGATAGTTTTTTTCCTTCAATTTTGTATATTATCCTCAGATATCACATCTATGATGTTTAATGATCTCTTAGAAGTATATACTGGTATCTAGAGTGTACCTGGCAGGTTCTAGATTTTTTTTTCCTACCTGCAGATTGTAAATTGATATATAAGTATTCTATCAAAAATTGGGGCATCCCAGTCCATTTTATAGAGCTTCTGTTCCTTCAAATTTTAAGTCTGGTGAATAATGCTCACTCATAATTGGTTTACTAGAGTAAGACTTTGGTTTGAAATTCCTCTCATTTTCTAAAATTGGTATTGGAAGCAGTTTTTTGCAGCAGATGCTCAAAATTGAACTAATTTTTAGAATAATTTTAGAAGTTGATAAATTATTGTGATAAAAACTCAAAACAAAAGCCAAATAAACAATCCAAGCCCAACCTAAATGATGCCCTGGTGTTTATTTGGATGGTTGGAGCAAACATGAGAGCAGCTCAACTTGTAGACTTTCCAACACTTGGTAGGACACAATCAAGGCACATCTAAACCAAGTCTTAAATTGACACCATATATCAGAGGAAGAGAGATCATCTCACTTTTACCTTAATTTTTCAAATTAATTGCTGCAGTCCACAAACACTTTGATAGTCCATAATCATGGTAGGACACTTGTAGACTTCCCAACACTTTGATTGTCCATAATCTTTATGAGCTATTTTTTTCTTCTTTCATAATAATTTCTATCACTTGCCTTGTTCTTCTTTTATAATAATTTGGTTGTGATAAAATAAAGAATGTATTTGTTGATACCAGTGACCTGCAATGATCTTTTTTTGTTGTTGACATGTAATTTCAAGCTTAACTAGCTTAAAGAAGAAGAAGGAATGAAAATATATAGAGGATATTTGTTTTCTCCATGTCTAACACATTCAAGCATGAAATGGAGAGACCGGTAATGAATTAGCTTGGAGGATGAGAAAGTTGAGAGGAGCAGCAGGAACACAGGCCTGCACAACCTTAGCAAATTTTGATCTTATGCTCTTGAAGAAAGCTGGTAAGTACATATCTTGATTAGTTGCATTATCCAAAACTATTGAACATCTAGATTCTAGACACCTATGAAAATTTTACTTTTGCTGATTATTTACCGAAAAGATTTGCCAAAAACACAGTCAGATTTTTGGGCTTCAGCCAGTACAGTTTGGTCAGGTATAAGATTCATCTGATTTCAAGTTTGAAGTATCTTATTTGTACCTTTATTTATTTGTTGGTTGTAGAATCGAGGATTCTCAAGTTGCTCATTTCGACCGTTTTGAGGACAATTTTGAAGAAAAATTTTGTGTTGGTGAATGAAAAAGAAATGTTTTGAGGCCTGATATGCTAAAAAGGAATGAATATGTATATATTTGAATTTTTTTTGAAATGTAATTAAATAAGGAATATGTTGGTTAAGATGATGATATGTTAAGCAAAGGCTGAAAAAGAGAGATATATATGTAATTAAGATTGTGTGATATTTGGGACTGGAGATTATGAATAAAATGTTTCAAATGTTATAATATTTGTGTTATTCTGGAAATTATGCATGTTCTGGAAATTCATATTGATCATTGCTTTTATAGCGCATTGATTTATAAGCTTTCATAGGTTATATATAATATGTGTGTGTGAGAATACCAGAACAGGCTAAAAACGTTATGTATAATGTATCTTTAATGTTGGTTGAAAATTTGATGTTATATATAATTGTGTCTTTAATGTCGATTTAAAATTTTTATGTTATACATAATAGAACTATTTATATCGTTTTCAAATAGAAAATGTCATATAAGGTATAACTATTCATAACGGTTTTTATAAACATTTATAACACCCATTTTTATCACGGTTACTGGTGTAAAAAAAACCGTCATAAAATGTCATATTTGACGGTTTTTACCCGACATAAAAAGGTATTTTTCTTGTAGTGAGCAAGCATTCTGATGGCTCCGTTTGAAGCATTGTATGGAAGGAAGTATCGATCTCCTGTTTGGTGGAGCGACAGAGGTGAGCGGCAGATATTGGATCCCGAGTTGGTTTTGAGAACCGTGGAGAAGGTGAATAAATATAAGACCACCCGCGAGCAGCGCAGGACCGACAGAAGCAGTGGGCAGATAACTGTCGTCGATCTTTAGAGTTCAAGGAAGGCGACCAGTTTTCTTGAAGATATCCCCCAATAGAGGCACGATCCGATTCGGAGGACGTGACAAGTTGAGTCCAAGGTACATCGGCCCTTTCGATGTCTTAGAACGTATGGGAGAGGTTGCCTATAGATTGTAATTGCCACCGTCACTGGATGGAGTACATGACATATTTCATGTGTCACAGCTGAGGAGACACGTGGCAGACATCAGTCATGTGCTTGATCACTCCAAAATAACCATCGGTCCGAGCTTGTCGTACCAAGAGCAACCAGTAGGTATCCTTGATCGTCGAGTGAAGGTGTTGCAGAATCAATCTATTTTGTTGGTTCGCGTGGCGTAGAAGCATCACTCGCCAGGGGAGTCTACTTGGGAGCGCGAGGACGACATTCAAAATCGCTACCCTCATTTGTTTGCAAAACAAAGTACGACTTTCAGTTGTTAGTTTCCTTCAATACCGCGTTGCTTGCATTGCATACACCCCCTACCTTAGTTTAATTTCGAGGACGAAATTTCTTTAAGTTGGGAAGGATTTAAAACCCTCTAAATTTTGGTAAGTTTAAACTTTTATTAATTCAAAATTATATTGTAGAACTTTCCTATCTAGTATAGTTAGTAATTTAATGTATGCTGAAGTTGGTTGCAATTTATAAAGGAAAAATATTTATAAATAATTGGTGAGTTTTGCAGGAATTTAGAAAATTTTATATAAATTTTTAGTGTTATTGACACCCAAATGGATATACATGTTATATATATAAAAGAGTATATATATGCTTGTGTACACAAAAAGTGTATATATATATATATATATATATATATATATATATATATATATATATATATATATATATATATATATATATATATATATATATAACGTTATGCAAACCGGAAGCTTGTGTTAATACCGACAAGTGTATTACATATATATATATATATATATATATATATATATATATACAAAGCAAAAAAAATAAAAATAAGAACAAAGACCATTGGTTACTGTTCATGTGAACATTAACCTTATTCGGCCGAGCAACCGCGCGGAGAAGCCACAGTTGGCTTGAGATTCAAATTTTAATTCTCCAAATTATTCAACCAAATCTTTCCTAAATTTTTTAGATTGATCCTTATTGGATTCTCTACGCAATCGGACTCTCAATCCTAATCTAAACTCACTAGAAATTTCGAATTTAAATCGGATTAAATTCGAGTATATATACTCTCACCATCGGATAGAAACCTGGGGACCCTAAGAAGTTTCTTTTGAGATCTCCACGAGACCGACCCAAAGCCTTCGACGAAGCTCCCTGATCTTAGGCGAGCCTCCTCGACCACCTACGCGCCACTTCCGACCGCCGCCAACGCCGCTAGGCCGACCGTCCAGGTCGCGCTGCTTCAGTCGACCGACCGCCCTGATAACCCCTTCCTCGTCGCCGTACTTCCTCCATACATGATCGATTTTGATTCGGCGAACTGCTCTGTGAAGCCTATATGACCCCCTACAGCACCCAATAATTAGTTTCCTGATGCGATGATCCATCGAGTCGAAAACTCGATTCGAACTTCCCCAAAATACTGCCTTTAGGACTGCTTAAAACATATTCGGGTACCTCTGTTTAGAGGATGTTTTCCGTTAACCCGGTAGATTTTTCCCAAAACTATTTGAACAATAATTTAGATTACTTATAGCACAGAAAAACCTTTCTTGTAGATTAAATTATTATTTACTGTACAGAAAGATTTTGTTTTCGAAGTTGTAAAAAAAATTCAGATTTTTTTAAAAACAAAAACTTAAAAACTTTTTTCGATATGGCGTGCGCCCCGACAAACCGGGTGACGTGGTCGTAAACCATATGCATCAAAAGATGCCTATGGATGTTGTCGATGTATGGGAACTGATGAAGCTCAATTTCGTTGTGTGTGCGCGACGAAATCAGTGCGTATCCGTCGAGATATCCCCGTATCGACCTTTGCAAACTAGGCCATAACTTTGTGTACAATTGTCGGTTTGAGACGAAACTTGTGCCAACAGGACCGTATCGAAATTCTGGTCATGTGTCCCAATTGTTTGGTCCAATTCTGAGAAGGTCGACTGGAATGACTATTTGGCGGGCCTACGATCCGATCCAACAGGCAAAATTGTTCACAGTCCGCTAGAATCCAACTTTGGACATATGGTTGGATTTGTCTCCTCAAAATGGACCCGTAGACATGTAGCTTCACTTTTCCAGTCAAAAATTACAATACAAAACATATATATATATATATATATATATATATATATATATATATATATATATATATATATATATATATATATATATATAATTTTATTTTTGAAATCAGGTAAATTGTTTCTGGAATCACTCCCACTGGAATTCGAGTTCCTGACCACTTGGGCCGCATGCATCTCTCTTAACCATTAGGCTAGAGGTCATTTACTATATAAATAAATTACTATATATATATATATATATATATATATATATATATATATATATAATAAAAATTTACTTATTTTATATGTATTGTAATGAATATTAATGGATATAGTACGTCCTCAGCAGACTGCTAGCTTCCAACGAGCTTCACGTAACGTGGAGTCTCAAGTCTGTCCGTGTCGATCCCAATTTCCATGCAGCTTCCGTAAGGGCCCACCAAATGGACGGTTGCAGAATCAACTGGAGCTGGTTAATGACCACAACTTCCATGCAGCTTCCGTACGGGCCCACCAAATGGACGGTTGCAGATTCTACTGGAGCTAGTTATTGACGACTACTTCCATGCAGCTTCCGTACGGGCCGACAGTTGCAGATTCAACTGGAGCTGGTTATTGACGGCCAGCTTATAAGTGATGTCACCGAGTCTTCGTTGATATGAGAAGTGATGGTTTATATATACTAAAAGATACACGGCGTTGGACGTTATCATTTTTCTTTTTTCTAACCTTATCAAAAAATAATTTATATATATATATATATATATATATATATATATATATATATAAGTCCTCCTTAGAAAACTTTTTAAAAATTTTTCTCACTCTAATCCGTAATATTAATATTAATGTTAATATTAATATTAATTTTAATATTAATTTTTTTAGTTTTATATTAATGTTAATTTTAATATTAATATTAATATTAATGTTAATATTAATTTTAATGTTAATTTTAATGTTAATTTTAGTATTTAATGTTAATATTAACATTAATATTAACATTAAACTTAATATTAACATTAATATTAACATTAAATTACGAATTATAGTGAGAAGGTTTTTAGGGGGTTTCTAAAGGTAGCTTTTGATCCGCTTTCATATATATATATATATATATATATATATATATATATATATATATATATATATATATATATATATATATATATATATATATATATATAAATTGCAGTTTGTAAAAATTAAATTAAATTTTGATTATGGTTTGTTATGGATAAATATTTTTATGATATTGTTGAAAAAATAGTTCAAATATTTAAATATATTTGAATTAAGATTTGTTAAATAATTTAAATATTTTCTTATTTTTTTTAAACTTAATATTTAAACAGTTTTAAATTTAGTTTAAAAAAATTAGTTTTTATCCGTAATTTTTTTAAGAAATGATCGATGAGGAAGTTAATTTTTATCTTATGTAATTTTTAAAAAATAAAATGGTCCATGATAAACATACGGCTTTGACGGCTCACTTTTTAGCCGTTTTGAAGCCTCTTTATATAATAGAAAATAATATATATATATATATATATATATATATATATATATATATATATATATATATATATATATATATATATATATATATAATTCGGGTCAAAACCTCTACCGCGGGAGGCCCGTCGAAGTCCCCCCCCTCCCCCGCACCATCGGATTCGGGTGGGGGGGGGGGGGGGGGGGGGGGGGTGGTCGGGGCCTCGATCCAACGGTCGAGGGACGGACAGGACTTCCGCGGGACTCCCGATTCTGACATATATATATATATATATATATATATATATATATATATATATATATATATATATATATATATATATATATATATATATATATATATTAATGGAGAGACAGAAAGAGTGAGGATATTGTAGCACGTTGTTATTCCATTTGCTAGCACACCGTATCGTTGTTATGTTTGATAGCACAACATGTCGCTAATATTGCATGTTGTTATTTTTTTTCTTTATTTTCTTCGAATAATGTTGTAGAACAAAAAGTAAAGTAGGAATAGAAATGAATTATTTATTGGAAGGTGAATATATAGTTAATAGAAAGAAAAAAAAATTATATGCATATATAAGAGAAAAAAAATCAATCTGAGAGAAGTGTTTAAAAATTTTCTTTTTTGATGAAACTACATAACATAAAGTAAGAAAAGGACCAACCTGACAGAAGTGTTTGGGATTTTTTTTTTCTTTTCTGAGGAGGAAGAAAGAAAAAAGAAGGTTCTCTTTTCTCTTTCCAGGAGGAAGAAAGCAAAAAGAAGGTTCTCTTTTCTCTTTCCAGGAGGCAGAAAGCAAAAGAAGATTCGTGAGAGGAAAAAGGAGGTTACAACAATATGTTTATAAATCTAAAGTAGTGGGGTTATGAAATGACTATATTATCCATTCATAAATATATGTTTAGCTTAGAATATATATAATCCAAATCTGAAGTAGTAGGGCTATGAAATGACCACTCGGGCCGCATGCATATCTCTTAACCACTAGGCTAGCGGTCATTTGCAATATATATATATATATATATATATATATATATATATATATATATATATATATATATATATATATATATATATATATATGTGTGTGTGTGTGTGTGTGTGTGTGTGTGTGTGTGTGTCCTTTTCTCCGGCTAGGCAAATGTCAATGGGGTATTCGAACCTGTAATGTCCAGCTCCGCACGACGCATTACGCTGAGACGTTGACTCAACGAGTCGCGTTGACCGTATGAAATGTATCGATACGAATCGATACGAGAGTTACGTTGTCCCGAGCAATGTATCGAACTAAGTCGATGCGAAGAGTTGCATTGTCCCAAAGAAATGCATCGAGTTGAATCGATACGAAGCACCGCATTGTCCCGAAGGTTAAGTGCGTTGAGACGGCTCAAAGATTCTAAGAAATCGAATCGACCAAGGCGCAAGTCTGAATCGTTGCAAGTATTGATTTTAGTTGGTTTCATGTACAGGCTATACGTTTACGCTGAAATATTAGAGGTTGATATTTTGCCTTATTCAGAAAGGGGTCCGCGAAACCAATCGTCGCCTTGCGACGGACTGAGGCATTCGGTAGGCCAAATCGGACGTATAATTCAAGGGAGCACAAAGTGCTCGAATGGCTAAGTCAGGAGAGTTGGCCGTGCAACGAAGTTATGAAATCGAACCGCATCAGCTCGACGAAACGACAAGGCGTATCGGCACAAGGTGGGAGGATTGACTCTTCTTTTTACTCCTTCATGCCTAAGTCAGAATATATCATTATATGCTAAGTTAACCTATCGACGCCATGGACGTGGTCCGATCGGGAGATAAATTGTAGTGTGTGTCGAACACTAGTTAGAACAATCATTACAAGAAAAATGACGATTCTTGACAGTTTATAAGTTGACAGTTGTTAAAAATCGTCAACAATAGTGGTTATCTTGACGGTTTTAGGCTGACGTCAAGAGAGGCCACATTTTATGTTAGTTTAGCAATTTTATAGTATAATAGTTGATGGTTTTAGATGATCCGTCAAGAAACATTAATTTATTTATTGACGTTTTGGTGATAACCGTCAACAAATGTATATGCGAAAAATTTGGCAGGATCTTTTCAGTTGCCATTTTAGTAATTTTTCAAATCTTTCATATTTGTTGACGATTGTGGTTCTTTTTAATCGATAAAGCCAGCAAAATTTTTCCCGATCATCCTCTTTATTTCCTCCTCTTCCCCTAACCTTGTCCTCCCGAAGAGAGAGCCCCCTACTCCTCTCCTCTAAAGAGCCTCCCACAGAGCCGCCACCCCACTCCTCTCATCTCACTTCTCCATCTCAAAACCCTAATCCCCAAATCCATCATATGTCATCCATAAACCTAATCCTAGATGCGGAAGGAAAGGGATCTTCAAATCAAAGCTCTCGTGAGCGATGGCACGTCGGCATCGAGCTCCGACGTGTGATACCAGGGTGTCTCTCGATGGAGCACCGGTGAGATCGTTACAACATAGATTTCTTACAGCATGTTCGGCGTGGTCATCATCTACCCCTCCTTCGTATGCCCTGGCCAGCCACGAGCTGCTGGGGCTGGCGCACATCATCACCTACGATGGCAACAACGTGGAGCCTGAACGCCCCCCTCCCCCCCCTCGCGGATGCTCCGGCGGATCATCGTCCAGGAGATGCTGAGCCTTACGGGGCTGGACGTCATCTATAAGCTCCGGAAGGGCAAGGTGAGGGCGATGGTGGCGGATCATCAGGTCGATCATGCCTCATGCTTAAGATCTGAGGGCACATGAAAATCGTAGTGGTAAAGTCACCAACTTGAATGGTATTAACATGTTTAGAATATTGCATTTCCTCAATACTACAGATACTGTTAGTAATCTTTACATTTTTTACTACAGAACCTGTTCAGAATTCTGCCTAGTTTACTAACTTGTCCAATATTTTTGCCTATATTTTTGCTTCGGTCACCGAGTAAAACCGAAATCTTCTAAATTTCGGCTGAAGAATCGGTAATATTGGATATGGTATTTAAAATTTGCTAGTATCACAAAGGATATGCCCCTCAAAAGTTTCCGATAAAGACTTTGTTGTTGTTACAGAACTGGTATTTTCCTATATTAGACGGTTTCGGCCAACACTAAGCTTCAGATGGCATGCACATAACCTAAAGCTCTGAACTTGCCAAAAGTTAGCTGAGTTTTTCGATCTTTGCATATTGGAAAAATCTATTGTGCAAATTGTGTAAATTGGGGCCAGCATATTGGAAAAATCTATTGTGCAAATTGTGGCCGGTATTTCACCAGACACACTAAGGAAATTAGGAACAGTAAATAGCACTTATAATCCTCACCTTACATGAAAAACATTATTGGTGTTCCTTTCTTATTGTGTCTAATGTTCTTTTTCATTTATGAATGTATTAATCAACAAATTATATATTTCTCTGTTGAGTAAATTAAATGGTCCAAATGTCTTTGAGCTCTACTTTTCTTATGTTCAGAATATTGCATTTGGTGTTTTACTACAAAACCAATTAGTAATCTTTACATAAGCAGTTTAGAATATTACATTTTGTGCTTTTACTACAGAACCAATTAGTAATCTTTACATACAATTGCAAATAGATGTGGACTGAAGGTGCGAGATGTGTTGACATATTGAATATACTGCCATCTTTGATATCCTTGCCCATGTTGAATGCCACTTTTTAGTATTCATTTGACATGTATAATTGTTATCACTATTTATTGACTTTTATAATTGTTATATAGATTCTTCCACTTGTACCACAATTTTGAATCAACCAGATGGGTACATAAATATGGTTCTTCTTGTGTTCATTTACTTGAGTTAATCATAAATTCGGAGAAAAAATATGGTTAACGAACTATAACAATGCATCATACTGTGTGTATGTGAGGTATGCTATCTGGTAATCATGGAATATTTTGCTTATGCAACCATTTATGAGAATTATAACATTTGCTATTTTCAGGGACCTTTGGCCTTCTACAGAGGGTTCATTCCAAATTTTGGTCGGCTAGGATCATGGAATGTGATTATATTTTTGACCTTGGAGCTGGTAACAGGGGATCTTGAACTTAAATCAGACTGTTGCATACTGTTCTTGTTATAGGTGAAATTGTGTCAAGGAAAAATTAGGCTTATTATAAGTAATACTGGGTTCAATCTTGTTGTGAAGGAAATAAGGAATGCCACTTAATTTAAGGGAAAAATGGCATTTAGGGACGTCGAAAAGACAATAATGTTCACTTATTTAATAGTAATCTGGAAGTCAATACTGCTCAATTAGATAGGTGATCACAAATATTCATTCCCCCAAACCTCCCACTTCTTTGAAGTTCGAGAGTTCCTAAATTAGGAATACTCTTTTGAAATTTGCCCCTTGTGCATTTTGTGGGGCTAGTTTTGGCATGAGATATAGCTTAAAATTCTTATTGAATTATTAAAATTTAAGAACTAAGCAAGAGATGATGAGATGGTGGTAACAACAAGATTCATCTTTAAAAGAAAATTATTTGATTGTTGTGCTAATATAGATGGACAAGATAACTAACTACAGGATGCTGAATCGCTGATGTACTTAGTGAAGTTAAATTCATTTTCCTTGTATAGGGGACTACCGTACATTGACAAATAATATGAGGCTAATTAGTCTTCTAAAATTTGGCCCTTCTGCATTTTGTGGGGCTAGTTTTGGCATGGGATAGCTTGAAATTCTTATTGATAGCTAAATTACAAATGTTGTATTCCCCCCCTACAGGATGTTGAATCACTGATGTACTTAGTGAAGTTAAATTCCTTTTCCTTTTATAGGGGACTACCGTACATTGACAAATAATATGAGGCTAATTAGTCTTATAAAATTTGGCCCTTCTACATTTTGTGGGGCTAGTTTTGGCATGAGATAGCTTAAAATTTTTATTGATAGCTAAAGTAAAAAATGTTGTATCCCCCATTTTTTCTTTTGTTCTTTTGACCTCTTTCACCTAAGTTATCTTATACTCCTGTCGTTTCACTTCCATGAAAGACTCATTATGACAGTTATTGGCCTATTATATCAGCTCTTTGGGAAGTGCTTCTACAATCTGCTTTGTTGCCACCTTTTATGTAACTCATATATATTTCTTGATTGCTTAGCATGTGTATCTTGTGTTTTAGATTTATTAAAGATTAAAAATTTGACGTCTCCAAATTGGACCCAATGGTTGCTGTACAGTTATCTTCTTTTCAGTAACTTTTCTTTTTTGACTAATAAAATTGCAATCAAGATCCAAAATGTGTGTTTTTCTTGTGGTTATACTAACCCCTCCAATTCTTTTCATACTATTTTAGCCACACTCTCCTGATAATCGAGCATTAGTAAGAGAATGCAAAGATGTAAAAATTGACAGAGTATACATAGGATCAATGTTTAAATTCATAAGTTATTTTCATGATATCAGTGATTCTGCAAAATGAGATAATATCATTTTGCTTCTCATGAACATGCTTGGTTCATCTAAGAAATAGCTCGATTAATGATGGGATATTTTATGTTTAAGTTGTTTAGTTTTTGTATTAATTTGTTCAAAGATTATTTCATTGGTTGTTCTATTTCAGGATAGTTGGGCATTTTATCTTGTTCTAATTTTTTGTTACAAGTTTATATGAATATGCATCTTAATGCCACTTGCATCTTAATAGCTCGATTAATTTTCAGGAACAAACATTGGCTAACCTGGCAGTCCCTATTTGATACTAGTATGCACAAAACTGGCCATACACTACTAGAATAACTCAATTTAGCGACGTAATTAGCGACGGAAGACAAAAATATCGCTAAATTTTAATAAATTAGCGACGTAATATTAGGACGTCGCAAGACGTCACTATCAGCGTTGTTCGGCGACGTATGGCGACTACATTTTTTATTAAAAAACGTACGTCACGGATATGTCGGTGAACGTCGCTAATATCCTAATATTAGAGACGCTTACCGACGTACTGACTAAGACGTCGTTAATATCACTAAAGTTAGCGACGCTTAGCGACGTCTTTAACCGACGTCACTAAGTTTTACTATAACGATTCAGAATTTTCTTTTCCCCCCATTCCCGACCCATCTCTCTCTCTCTCTCAAATTTCATTTCGAAATTAAGGAGTTCTCCTCCGCCGCCTCTTCCGTGGTCGAGAGCGCCTCTGCCCCTCCGCCGCCTACCCTCTCCTCCGTCCCTCTTTCGTCGTCGAGAGCCGTCCCCTCCTCTGCCGTCTCCCTCCTCTGAAGGTAAACCCTAACCCTAGCTTTTCTCATTTCGACATGTATTCATGTACTGTCCTGGCCTAGCAAAAATAAACCCTAGACGAACCTAAAAATAGGACCCTTATATAAAAATTTTATGCTTTTATAAATTTTAGGGAGCTTTGAAATTATAGGGGTGTTTGTAAAATTTTGGGACGTTTTTGTAAAATTTAGATAGTTTTGCAAATTTTGGAGGTCTTCATAAAATTTAGGAAAATTTAGCGGCCATTGTAAATTTGGGACCTAGGTCGACTAGACTTGGAGTCGGATCTATTCATAAATTCATGTGTTGCATGTGGAGTTGGATGTTAGTAGTACAAGTAGTAGTCATTTGCAACCGCCGATAAATTACACCTACAATATATGCATTGTAATACTTCGAAAATTTTGACAAATGCTTATGGTAGCTATTTACAACCGTCGGTGGACTACACCTATTCATGTAGTATTTATTTTATCTCAACTTATACATTCTCTGGTTTAAAAATAAAATAAAAATATGTGGAGTAGATTTCAGTTTTTTAAGCATTAGTTATATGACTATGTAGAAATTAAATTGACACCTACTCTTTACATGAACTAGACAACTAATGACTCATCGCGTTGGTGATGGGATAAACTTGTAGTTGTTTAAGCTTTGTATAAGCTACTTGTAGTTAGCTATGATGTATCACTCATGATTGGTCAATGGTCATAAACATAAAAGAATTATGATGTATCACTCTTTGGTTAGTATTTTATACATGTAGTTAGTTATGATGTATCACTCTTTGGTTAGTATTTTATAAATGTAGATTATTTATTATTTTATTTAACAAACTAAGATATGAGTACATAAACATAAAAGAATGGTAGCATACATGTTCACATAGGAGTAAATTTTAGAAGAAAAAAGCTTAGAACTGTTAGTTAACTACTTGTTCACATAGTTTTCATAGGATTAAAGCTAATATGGACTCTTAATTAATTTAACTACTAAATTGACAGAAATAACTTATGTTTTCATTAGATACTTTTAATTAGACCTGGATGGAATCTAGGACCTTCTCATTATCCCTCACCCGCGGGTACGTATAGGCCACCCTTGATGACTTTTTCACAAGATACCGATGATCATGTTTCGATTTTTTTTTTCCAGAATAGATCAGCATGTTTCATTATTTAACAAAAATGAATTATGGATAAGATTATCTATACATGCATATAATTGTTATAAACTGTTACTTTAGTTAATTTTTGAACTAGTAATATTAATCCAACTTATGGATAATGACAATAATATTAAATTTTTAAAACAATATTAATCCAACTTGCTGAATGATTGTCAAAACAATATTAAATTTTCAAGCTGAGACGACCAATTCATTTATGAGTAATAGTGAAGAAGTGTCAATGAGTGAAATGTCACCAATAATCTTAGTTTTCTCTTAACTGTCACTTCTACTGACCTCTATCTATATTGTATTTTGTGCTTTTACAACAGAACCAATTAGTATTCTTTACATACAATTGCAAATAGATGTGGACTGAAGGTGCGAGATGTGTTGACATATTGAATATACTGCCATCTTTGATATCGTTGCTCATGTTGAATGCCACTTTTTAGTATTCATTTGACATGTATAATTGTTATCACTATTTATTGACTTTTATAATTGTTATATAGATTCTTCCACTTGTACCACAATTTTGAATCAACCAGATGGGTACATAAATATGGTTCTTCTTGTGTTCATTTACTTGAGTTAATCATATATCCGGGGAAAAAATATGGTTAACGAACTATAACAATGCATCATACTGTGTGTATGTGAGGTATGCTATCTGGTAATCATAGAATATTTTGCTTATGCAACCATTTATGAGAATTATAACATTTGCTATTTTCAGGGACCTTTGGCCTTCTACAAAGGGTTCATTCCAAATTTTGTCGGCTAGGATCATGGAATGTGATTATATTTTTGACCTTGGAGCTGGTAACAAGGGATCTTGAACTTAAATCAGACTGTTGCATACTGTTCTTGTTATAGGTGAAATTGTGTCAAGGACAAATTAGGCTTATTATAAGTAATACTGGGTTCAATCTTGTTGTGAAGGAAATAAGGAATGCCACTTAATTTAAGGGGAAAATGGCATTTAGGGACGTCGAAAAGACAATAATGTTCACTTATTTAATAGTAATCTGGAAGGCAATACTGCTCAATTAGATAGGTGATCACAAATATTCATTCCCCAAACCTCCCACTTCTTTGAAGTTCGAGAGTTCCTAAATTAGGAATACTCTTTTGAAATTTGCCCCTTGTGCATTTTGTGGGGCTAGTTTTGGCATGAGATATAGCTTGAAATTCTTATTGAATTATTAAAATTTAAGAACTAAGCAAGAGATGATGAGATGGTGGTAACAACAAGATTCATCTTCAAAAGAAAATTATTTGATTGTTGTGCTAATATAGATGGACAAGATAACTAACTACAGGATGCTGAATCGCTGATGTACTTAGTGAAGTTAAATTCATTTTCCTTGTATAGGGGACTACCGTACATTGACAAATAATATGAGGCTAATTAGTCTTCTAAAATTTGGCCCTTCTGCATTTTGTGGGGCTAGTTTTGGCATGGGATAGCTTGAAATTCTTATTGATAGCTAAATTACAAATATTGTATTCCCCCCTACAGGATGCTGAATCACTGATGTACTTAGTGAAGTTAAATTCCTTTTCCTTGTATAGGGGACTATCGTACATTGACAAATAATATGAGGCTAATTAGTCTTCTGAAATTTGGCCCTTCTACATTTTGTGGGGCTAGTTTTGGCATGAGATAGCTTAAATTTTTTATTGATAGCTAAAGTAAAAATGTTGTATCCCCCATTTTTTTTCTTTTGTTCTTTTGACCTTTTTCACCTAAGTTATCTTATACTCCTGTCGTTTCACTTCCATGAAAGACTCATTATGATAGTTATTGGCCTATTGTATCAGCTCTTTGGGAAGTGCTTCTACAATCTGCTTTGTTGCTACCTTTTATGTAACTCATATATATTTCTTGATTGCTTAGCATGTGTGTCTTGTGTTTTAGATTATTAAGATTAAAAATTTGACGTCTCCAAATTGGACCCAATGGTTGCTGTACAGTTATCTTCTTTTCAGTAACTTTTCTTTTTTGACTAATAAAATTGCAATCAAGATCCAAAATGTGTGTTTTTTTTTGCGGTTATACTAACCCCTCCAATTCTTTTCATACTATTTTAGCCACACTCTCCTGATAATCTAGCATTAGCAAGAGAATGCAAAGATGTAAAAATTGACAGAGTATACATAGGATCAATGTTTAAATTCATAAGTTATTTTCATGATATCGGTGATTCTGCAAAATGAGATAATATCATTTTGCTTCTCATGAACATGCTTGGTTCATCTAAGAAATAGCTCGATTAATGATGGGATATTTTTTGTTTAAGTTGTTTAGTTTTTGTATTAATTTGTTCAAAGATTATTTCATTGGTTGTTCTATTTCAGGATAGTTGGGCATTTTATCTTGTTCTAATTTATTGTTACAAGTTTATATGAATATGCATCTTAATGCCACTTGCATCTTAATAGCTCGATTAATTTTCAGGAACGAACATTGGCTAACCTGGCAGTCCCTATTTGACACTAGTATGCACAAAACTGGCCATATACTACTAGAATAACTCAATTTAGCAACGTAATTAGCGACGGAAGACAAAAATGTCGCTAAATTTTAATAAATTAGCGACGTAATATTAGGACGTCGCAAGACGTCACTATCAGCGTTGTTCGGCGACGTATGGCGACTACGTTTTTTATTAAAAAATGTACGTCACGGATATGTCGGTGAAAGTCGCTAATATCCTAATATTAGCGACGCTTACCGACGTACTGACTAAGACGTCGTTAATATCACTAAAGTTAGCGACGTCTTTAACCGACGTCGCTAAGTTTTACTATAACGATTCAGAATTTTCTTTTCCCCCCATTCCCTGCCCTCTCCTTCGTCCCTCTTCCGTCGTCGAGAGCCGTCCCCTCCTCTGCCGTCCCCCTCCTCTGAAGGTAAACCCTAACCCTAGCTTTTCTCATTTCGACATGTATTCATGTACTGTCCTGGCCTAGCAAAATAAAACCCTAGACGAACCTAAAAATAGGACCCTTATATGAAAATTTTATGCTTTTATAAATTTTAGGGAGCTTTGAAATTATAGGGGTGTTTGTAAACGTTTGGGACGTTTTTATAAAATTTAGATAGTTTTGCAAATTTTGGAGGTCTTCATAAAATTTAGGAAAATTTAGCGGCCATTGTAAATTTGGGACCTAGGTCGACTAGACTTGGAGTCGGCTCTATTCATAAATTCATGTGTTGCATGTGGAGTTGGATGTTAGTAGTACAAGTAGTAGTCATTCGCAACCGCCGATAAATTACACCTACAATATATGCATTGTAATACTTCAAAAATTTTGACAAATGCTTATGGTAGCTATTTACAACCGTCGGTGGACTACACCTATTCATGTAGTATTTATTTTATCTCAACTTATACATTCTCTGGTTTAAAAATAAAATAAAAATATGTGGAGTAGATTTCAGTTTTTTAAGCGTTAGTTATATGACTATGTAGAAATTAAATTGACACCTACTCCTTACATGAACTAGACAACTAATGACTCATCGCGTTGGTGATGGGATAAACTTGTAGTTGTTTAAGCTTTGTATAAGCTACTTGTAGTTAGCTATGATGTATCACTCATGATTGGTCAATGGTCATAAACATAAAAGAATTATGATGTATCACTCTTTGGTTAGTATTTTATACATGTAGTTAGTTATGATGTATCACTCTTTGGTTAGTATTTTATAAATGTAGATTATTTATTTTATTTAACAAACTAAGATATGAGTACATAAACATAAAAGAATGGTAGCATACATGTTCACATAGGAGTAAATTTTAGAAAAAAAAGCTTAGAACTGTTAGTTAACTACTTGTTCACATAGTTTTCATAGGATTAAGCTAATATGGACTCTTAATTAATTTAACTACTAAATTGACAGAAATAACTTATGTTTTCATTAGATACTTTTAATTAGACATGGATGGAATCTAGGACCTTCTCGTTATCCCTCACCAGCGGGTACATATAGGCTACCCTTGATGACTTTTTCACAAGATACCGATGATCATGTTTCGATTTTTTTTTTCCAGAATAGATCAGCATGTTTCATTATTTAACAAAAATGAATTATGGATAAGATTATCTATACATGCATATAATTGTTATAAACTGTTACTTTAGTCAATTTTGAACTAGTAATATTAATCCAACTTATGGATAATGACAATAATATTAAATTTTCAAAACAATATTAATCCAACTTGCTGAATGATTGTCAAAACAATATTAAATTTTCAAGCTGAGACGACCAATTCATTTGTGAGTAATAGTGAAGAAGTTTCAATGAGTGAAATGTCACCAATAATCTTAGTTTTCTCTAAACTATCACTTCTACTGACCTCTATCTAAATTGCACCACATATCTAAACTGCCTTAACATTTATTGAATGACTGCAATGTGCATGTATCTATCTTACAGAATTATCCTCAATTGGATATGGATATGACTTACTACTTACGGAATCGTACTTGGATGTACAACCATCATCCTGATGATATTTGCGGTGTGCGGGATGAATTCATAGAGGGTGTACACCAGTTCCTGCAGTTTGTCAAGGCGTTCCCTCAGTACATGGACGGTACCAAAATTAAGTGTCCGTGTGTGAGATGTCGCAACTTGAAATATCATCCAGAAGTGGATGTCACGTATCATTTATACTCGAAGGGTTTCACGCCGAATTACTATCAGTGGAGCGAGCACGGAGAACTTGTGTCTTTAGCATCGGAGTACGAGCCTTATGTGGATGTCCACAATAACGCTCCTTACGACGATGGGTTGGTGAACATAGTTTTCGACGCGGCCGGGCCTAGTTTCGATCCGGATGATCATGATGCACCTAAGGAGGCACCGAACCCCGATGTTGCACAGTTCATGGAGTTGCTGGAGAATGCAAGGACTCCATTATATCCTGGTTGTGAGGATCATTCACCGTTGGAGGTCGTTACAGGATTGTTGAGCATCAAGTCCGATTTTAACATATCGCAAGATTGCTACAACCGTCTTATGGAGTGTTTATAGAAATATTGCCTGAGGGTGCGAAGTTGCCTAAAGACTTCTACCGGTCTAAGAGGATGGTTAGATCGCTCTGGATGGGATACGAAAAAATTGATGCCTGTCGCAACGGGTGCTTGTTGTACTACAAAGACGACAATGATGAAGACGCCTGCAGATTTTGTGGTGCCGATCGCTACATGGACAGCGGTAGAGGAAAGTCTGTCGGTGCCAGAAAGCCTACCGATTCGATGCACTACTTGCCGTTGACATCGTGGTTGTAGCGGTTGTTTACGGTGAAGGAAACTGCAGAAAATATGAGTTGGCATAAGCGGGACATATCGAAGGAGTGTTGGATCACCCATCTGATGGAGAAGCATGGAAGTACTTTGATCGAGAGTATCCAGATTTTGCTTCTGATTCGCGTATGTCAATTGGATCTCTGCTCCGACGGTTTTACCCCATTCGGACTTTCGGGATCCCAGTATTCGTGTTGCAGTGATCGTCACCCCGTACAATCTACCCCTTGGATGTGCATGAGACTCCGTATATGTTTCCTCACCATTATTATCCCAGGTCCGAACAATCCGAAAAGGAACATCGATGTGTATTTACAGCCGTTGATCGATGTTAAATTAGCTGTGGGAAGTAGGTTCCAACACGTACGATGTATCTAAAAACAAATTTTCAGATACGGGCAGCACTTATATGGACCATCAACGACTTTTCGGCCTATGGAATGTTATCTGGATGGAGCACGCATGGTCGTTTTTCATGTCCGTATTGCATGGACAGCACTAAGGCTTTTCCGTTTGAAACACGGAGGTAAACCGTGCTTCTTCGATTGTCATCGACAATTCCTGCCGAAGGATCATCCGTACCGGAGAACATGAATGCTTTTCGTGCTGACGTTGTGGAGAAGGCTAATCCCCCGCCAAGGTGGCCTGGATATACGATATGGGAAGAGGTAAAAGATTTACCAAGAGCTATTGAGCAGTCTGCTACGGGCTACAAGTGTGACGGATTTGGTCGCACTCATAACTGGACGAAGAGGAGTATATTCTGGGATCTTCCATATTGGAGCACCAATCTGATTAGACATCCCTTGATGTCATGCATATCGAGAAAAATGTGTTTGACAACATAATTAATACTGTAATAGACGTAAAGGAGAAGACGAAGACAATCCAAAGGCTAGATTGGACTTGGAAGAAATATGTAGACGTCCTGCATTTCATTTGATAGAGGACGAAAATGGGAAGTTGAAGCAGCCTAAGGCAATTTTCTCACTGGAGAAGGAGAATAAAGTGAGGCTTTGTAGGTGGATTCAAGGTCTAAAATTTTCAGATGGGTATGTTTCGAACTTGAGAAGATGCGTCGACCTCAAGTAGAACAAACTGACAGGTATGAAGAGGCATGATTGTCACGTATTCATGGAGCGGTTAATTTCGATTGTATTTCGGGAATTCTGACCGCAGACAGTTTGGGATCCATTGACGGAGCTTAGCATATTCTTTAGGGACCTTTGCTCTAAGAAATTGCTCGTTGATCGTCTAGAAAAGCAAGAGGGACATTGCGGTAACACTGTACAATCTAGAGAGGGTGTTCCCTCCTGGATTCTTCGACTCTATGGAGCATTTATCGATTCATCTTTCCTACGAGGTACGTGTTGGTAGACCCGTCGATATCGATGGATGTACCCGTTCGAGCAACATTTGAATCACCTAAAAAGAAAGGTAAAAAATAAGGCTCGGGTCGAGGGTTCTATTTGTGAAGCCTATATTCTCGAGAAGATTATAAATTTCTGCTCCTCTTATTTCAAACCTCATGTTGCTACGAATAGAACGAGGGCTCCGAGAAACGAAGACTATCAAGAATTTAATGATGGAATACTGAAAGTATTCAATGCGTCCGGAAAGCCTTCGGAGAAAATGAAGAAGAGATATTTGAATGACGAGCTAAGGGATGCTCAGTTGTATGTATTACTAAATTACGACGAAGATGAAGTGGAGAAGCTAGAGGGGTAAGTAACTCAGGATGATGAGTTTACGTCATCTCAATGTAATAGTATAAGCTAATATTATTGTACTAATCGGCAGTTGCTTCGTTGTTTTCCCACATATAATGATGAGTTGAGGCTGGTTAGACCCTACCTAACAGACGAAGCATTAGAACAAGAAATGAACGTCATTTTCCTTCTTGGTTGAGCGAATATGTAAGTAGCTCGGTAATTACTGGCCTCTTCTAATGCAACTGCACAATAAATAACTTATTATCGCTTCTTTGATATTCAGGTCGATCGTCTAATTTTACCTGAGATTGAATTAATTAGAACTCTTGCCAAGGGACCAATTACTTTTGTTAAAATATGGCCAAGTTTCTGTGTCAATGGCTTTCGGTTCATGTCGACAAATGCTCCGATCAGAGACAGCTTCCTGGATCTTGATTCCACGAAAAATAGTTATTTGTGTATCAAGTCTTCGAACTACAAAGACGTCGATCCAGGAAATGATTTCTTTGGCATCTTGCGAGAGATTGTGGAGTTGTCATATAATAATGGCAGAGACCTGCAAAGATCATGTTGTTCAAGTATGAATGGTTCGATCCGATTGAAAATCAAGGTTGGAAATTGACAAGCATGGTCTTGTGGATATAAACTACAAGCGTAGATATCAAGACTACGAACCGTTTGTCCTAGAAACTCAGGCTCAACTCGTGTACTTCACAGCTTATCCGAGACGGGAGCAACGAAGTCTGACTGGTGGGCAGTATACAAGACTAAAGCTAGAGATACTTTTGATGTTGACGAAAAACTTACCAGGAGGACGAGCTACCTTTTGTAACCAATATTGTCGATGTGGACTCCACGAAAGTTACGCATTACACGACACATAATGTAGAAGATGTAGAATTATTCGAAGAGGAAGACGAAGCCGACGAAGGCGAAGATGAAAGTGAAAATGAGGAGGAAGAGGAATGAGGTCGAGGAAGACGAACAAGATGATTATTCTGAAGATGATTGAGAAAGATATACTTATCTGAACTTAGATGTTTCTTCTAGAATATGTTATCTGGACTTAGATGTTGTAGAATGTATCAACATATGTTGTCTTGGTTATTATCTTGTCTTTGTTGTACTTTCATATTTCTAGTCTCTATTATTTGTTGTACTTTTATATTTCTAGTCTCTATTATTTGTTGTACTTTCATATTTCTAGTCTCTATTATTTGTTGTACTTTCATATTTCTAGTCTCTATTATTTGTTGTACTTTCATATTTCTAGTCTCTATTTTTGTTGTATTATCATATGCTATTATCAGGTATGGCAGGTCGTCGCGGAGCGTTCCGAGGGGGACGACGAGGTCATGATCCTCTGGTACTTCCTATAGGTACTGCTAGAGGACGGAGTTTTCCTTCGGTACCTCCTACTGGTATCGGCTCTGGATCCTTGTCGTCGATTACTCCTCCATATCAGACAGTAGCTGGGCCTGCTGGGATGACGTCACGTGGCATATCTCCTGGGACGAGTAGTTTCAGGCCTGTTGAGAGTGCTCGCCCGTCTAGCGTTCCTGCTGCTGATACGATGATGGAGACGGATGAGCAGATGGCGGATGCTGCGCCGACGGCCGACCAGCATTATGCAGATGATGCGTGTGCACCTCCGGAGGAGAGGAGGACGGAAATCTGGGCCGACGGTACAAAGTAGGTGTTTTGGTTTATAATTTTTTTCTTTCTGTTTTTATCATAAATTAACTTTTTTCATGAATATAATATGTTTGTATAGATATCGTCCCCTGGAGGTACAGCGACGTCTAGGCCACATACTGAGGCATAATTATGGTGGTGCTTGGATTAACTACTCTGATGCTCCGGACGAGAGGAAGGCCTTCTGGTTTGCGCGCTTCAAGGTTAAAATATATTTGCTTTTAACATGAATCATATAATTTTTGCATATTATATATAACTGATAAATATTTGGTTTGCGCTCTTTTAGGATATATTTTTTTGTCCACCGCACCGGGCCGAGCTTATCGAGGGGATGTTTCCGGCCGTCGCTGCCAAGCTGATCCACGATGCTATCAATGATCAGAAGGATCGTGATCGTGCCGGAAAGCCGATCCAAGGTTGGATCACCCCTGATCAGTGGAATGCGATGAAGGCTCGATTCGACCAGCCAAGGTACAAGGAGAAGTCGGAGAAGGCCAAGGCGGCTAGGCAACATGCCTCGAAGTGGTGCGGTGGGTCGATTCCGATGACGGAACATTTCTGTCGTCTGGTATGTCTTCCTCTTTTAGAAATATTATTTTAGTACAAAACCGATAAATTATTACTAAGATAATATATTTAATTATTGGTAAGGAAGGTCGGTAACGCCGACATGGTGACCGTCTTCCTGGCCATCCATCGTCGCGACGGTGACCTTATTGACAAGAGGGCCGAGCAGATTTATGTAAGTATTACAATACGTTATCTTAATTTAATACTTCGTATCAATTTTAATATAACTTAGTAAATATGATGCAAATAAATATTCATGTAGTTAGTAATAATAAGTACATTAATTAGAAATTAGAAATTAGAAATTATAGAGTACTATCCATACTTCTAGGCCGAGTATCAGAGGCCGCGGGAACGGGCGGCTGCTAGTGCACCTGATGCAGGAGAGGCCAGTACTTCCTCGAAGCCCACTCAAGCTTCGTCGGCGGACGAGCTGTGGATGGCCGCCGCTGGTGGACTCCGTAGGGGTACGTACTACGGTACGGGATCCTATGGCACCCTAGTTGTGACCCAGTCCTCTAAGGCATCTTCTGCTAGTGTGCATGGTCCACAGCCGTTCCAGGAGTCTGCCCGAGTCCACCAGATGATGGAGTCTCTCCGTGACGACCTGCTACGACGGATCGAGGAGCAGTCTCAGCACCCTACGGACGATCCTTTGTTGCTAGCACGATTGGATGCGCTCGACCGCAGCATTATGGACCTCAGAGAGACGACTGAGAGGACAGAGCACACCGTTGGAGGTTAGAGCACACGGTGACGGAGCTGCAGACAGGACCGGTGACCATGGCCGAGAGGCTGAGATTGGCGCAGGAATCGATGGTCCGGAGCAGTGATAGAATGTTATCTATCATGGATTCATACCACCAGCGACTTACAGCGTTGGAGCGTGCTGGTACTCCGGGTGCGCCTTCATCGTCGTAAAACAGAATTGGATGAAAATTTTCTTTTTTGCCCTTAATTGGAAGTTCTATTATGGATTATATCAGCAAAATTATTAGGAAAAGAATTCAATGATTTATACAGATCTCTTTGGACTATAATAATTTCTTTCTTGTTGGATTATAACATGATAACAAAATAAAATGACAACAAGGCCTACAAGTCAACACAGTGAACAAATTCTAGTCTCAAATTGCTCACGAAAAATTATATAATGTATGATAGTGGTTAGTTTTTGATGATGGATTATATCGGCCATTGCCTTGACTTTGAGTGGCAGCTTACAGGCCTGTTTGGGCTTGCATTGCATTGCAATGCAAGCAGCGGTAGTAGCCCAAGCAGCAGCAACTTGCCAAGGCAATTGTTTGCCTTGGCCATTGCCTGTTTTTGCATTAGCAGAGAAGTAGCATGCAGCAGCAGCAGGCTCTTTGAGCATTTGTAATAGCAAATACAGCAGCAGTAGTAGCAGTAGCAGTAGCAGTAGGAGCAATGCAGGGCAGTTGGCCATTAGTTTTGGGCTTAGGATATCTAGAGAGGGGTTTGAGTTTCAGAGTTTGGCTTTGGGGTTCTATTGTACGTATCAAAGAAACAGTTGTGTATCATAGATGTGAGGTTAGTATCAGATTTATTAGATGTTAGTTTGTACCAGAGTTTGGGGTTAGCTTTAGATGTTAGAGTGTTAGCTTGAGGTATCAATAGATTAGTTGTATAGTTAATTTCATATTAAGGTATATATATTGATATGTTAGTTAGGATGATTTCTGAATTGAATGTTAGAGTAGATATCTGATATCCTAAACTAGTTCAGAGGCTTTAGGTCTTGGGTTTATGTATCAGTTTTGGTCTTTTGGGTTGAGTATGTGATAGGTATAGTGGTATCAGGGATTTGGGGGTCTTTTGGGTTGAGTATCAATCCTCATGGAGGCAAGTAAGGTGAGCACTCGTACTTGTTAAATAAATTATCTGAGTTTTAGTCACTGGCCTACAATATGAATATGCTCAAAGGAATTTTTTTCCAAATAAATGACTTCATGCCCTTTGGGTTTAAGTAGGTGATATAAGGGTCCCAGATACCACAGAAACTCAACAACTATAGGATTATGCAAGTATTGTTGCTAGTCTGTAAGGAAGAAATTATTTTTTTATTAAGTCAAACTAAATATTCTAATGCTTCAAAAAATTTCTTGTTTGGACAATCAAAGTGCTTGCTAAATGGAAACCACCAGTCAAAAAAGGATATCTTAGTGCATCTTAGAAGTTTTTGTGAGCTATTTCTTTATAACTTTTACACTTTTTCAATATAGCTAGCCTTCAGATTCTGTAATACTGAGTTGATACTTTGTGTTCTTGTTCTCTCAGGAACTTGCTGAAAAATGAAGGTGCGTGCATGCTGTGAATAGGGAAATTCTGTGGATATGGCTAGGGATGTGCTCCGATATGGTTTGCTACTTTTTGTTTTATTTTTGTAGTGTTGGTGGGTTTTGTTTTGTGGTGACAAGTGATGAATGTTTGTGGTTTGGATATTTAAGTGGTATGAAAACAACAGATATGGGATGTGTACTTTATGGTTGGATTATGTTGTGGTTGGACAAGTGAAAAATACATGTGCTGGGATGTGTGTTGGAAGTTTTTGTTTTATGAAAAATACAGTTTGTTAATATAAAATTTAGATTTTATAGTAATTTGATGTGTGTAGCTTCTGGATTGATATTATGTGTGGTTGATTGATATTATATAATTATTGACAGAATTTTGGCATGCTTCTCTTGACGGTACTTTGGATAGCTTCTCTTGACGGTTGTCAAACGTCAACTTTAATTCATATCATGCTGTATAATAGCCGTGAATTACTGCTTTTCATGACGGGTTTTGTCCGTCAAAATAAATGCTTTTTTTGACGGCTAAAGGCCGTCATCTAGGCCGGAGTCGAGAAAATTTTGTGCCTACATTGACGGTTTCTAAAAACTGCTATCTTGACGGCTAAAAACAGTCAAGAAAACTACTTAATATGACGGCCAAATACCGTCAAGAAAAGTCCTTTCAGCGACCGTCAAGAAAAGGTGGGTCTTTTCTTGACTCCGGCCTAGTTGACGGATCTGCAACCGTCAAGATACCCATTTCTTGACGGAAAATCACCGTCAAGAAAAGCCCTTATTCTTGTAGTGAATTGAAATAAAACGTGCATCAAATGCACGAGTCGCTATGGAACATTGGATATCGCAAAGGCGAGCGCCTCGGTGCGCAAGCCACAAGAACATGAGATAACTGTATTCGGCGAGTGCCTTCGTGCACGAGCCATTCCGTGCCTTCGCGCACAAGTTAGAAAGGCTAGCACATTAAAAGACAATAGGCGAGTGCCCCAGCGTGCAAGCCATGTACATTGAACACTAAGGCATAGAACATAGAAATACGACTTCGATGCATGTAGCAAGTGTACGACGCGAAGGAAAGATGATAAATGTGTCGAAACGTGCCTAAGTGCACAAGATCATAAAAGATGGCTTCGTTGCGAAAGAATACAGTTGTGGCATGAATGTGACCGAACTTTCAGATATGACATGATGCCTCGAAAGGTGTTCGGGACCTTCGGGTCGTTCGGTTGACGAACATTGAGTTGAGGCATGATGCCATTGAATATTGAAACGAAGTATGAAATATAAGAACATAAAAAGTTAATAAAAGCAATATGAGATGATAAAGTCTGAGTTTCGGACTCAAGACTATGTTTGTTTGTTTGAATAATAGTGCTTGGTTGTTTGAATAATAGGGCGTTGCATGGTCGAATGGACTTGAGATAATCGTGATAATCTTCCGTGCACGGAACCACTACAACAAATATGGCATACAATAGCAGTTTTTTTATAGCGTTCAAGCATCCCCCGCTATAGAATGTTATCAACAATAGCATTCTTTCTGCAGTGCTATAAAAAGATCTATTTATAGCATTTTTTGAATGCTGTAGAATCTATAATATTCATCTACTGCTAAATACAATACTTTTAGAAATATTGTAAACAATTATACAACACTTTTAAAGTATTGTCTTAAATTTTATTTCCCACAATTTTTTTTTACTTTGCCGCATGTGCCAAAAAATTGGCGCTCCTTACCAGCAGAAAACTAGGTTTTTTTTTTCTTGCTCTTTCTCTTCTTCAAAAATTTTGAGGTCTCTCTGTATTCTTGCATCTCTTGTGTTCAGAAGAGAAGAGTTCCAATAAAAATCCCTAAATCCCTAATGTCCAAAAATAACTCATTCCTTAACCTGACGGGATCCATCTCCACCCCTCCTCTCTCTCCCCCAACAAAATCCTTAAATCGATAGAAAGAAAGAAATAAATGGGAAGTTAGATCCTGTGGAAGAGACTGTCCCCGCTGTCGAAGGAGATCCTGAAGCCCTCCTTCTCGTCTCCAATCGCCCCGGTTTCTCCTACGTCTTCGAGCTCCTCGAGTCCACCAACCCCAAATACTTCATCATCGTCAGTTTTACTAGCCTTAACTCCCTCTCCCACTCACTGATTCCTACTTTCTTCCTTCATCAACTCATTCATTCGCAGGTTATCGAGGGGCAAGATGCCGCCCTCCTCCCTCGCAACTCCACCCTCCTCATCTCCTTCCTCTGCTCCTGCAGCAGCACCGACGCCTCCACCGGCGCCTCCGACCGCACCCCCGTCTACACCGTCTGCTCGAAACGCCCGGGGAGAAGCTCTGGACACCCCTCCCCATGCAGGCCAGTGGGACCGCTGCTCTCCCGTCCATCAACGTCAACGACTCCGTCACCAAGAGCAAGGTGAGACATATCAAGTTTTTTCCTTCTCAAATCTGGATCTAAAATGGTTCAGATCTAGATCTAGAAAAAGTAATTGCTTACTATTGAATTAAAGAATATGTTACCAAATAAATAATTGAGTTCTTGATCCACATCTATACTTTGAAAGGTTATTTTGAGGTTGGATCCAATCTTAATTTAGATCTGGAACTATATATCTACCTCTAGTAATGTATGAATCATATAAACAACTGGATATTTATGAAATGAATATGTAATCTTCAAATTAATAAGTTTTTACATATTCAAACTTTTTTTATTATCATTTGACTTTAACAGAATATGCAAATTTGTTGGAGTGGGTGGGGTTCCCAACCTATGTGGAGAAGACCCCGGAGTGCGACGAGCGCCGTCCGATGTCGGAGAAGCTCGGGAAGTAGGCGACGGAGTTGCTGCTGCTGCTGCTGGAGCTGCTGGAAGCAGGGGATCCGAGTTCGGGCCGAACTCGGTCCCAGGCCGAGTTCTGGCCGAACTCGGTCTGGCCGTTCCAGGGTTTGGCCAGTAGGTGCTGGTTGCCCCACACAGAGTTCTGGCCGAACTCTGTGACGTCGGGGGCTGAAGCGGGATTCTGGATGAGTTTTCATCATTGGATCTAATCCAACGGTCCAGGTTGGTTGCGGGATTAGGGAGATATATTGAGTTTTCTCAACCCTAACTTATTATCGCAAGTAACACAAGTTTGAGAGAGGAAGGAGGCAAGAGTGCCATTACAACTTCGGAGAAGAAGACGGAGGATTGAAGGTCGCTGTTCGAAGGAGATCGTGTTTGGGTAATCTCTACTCGTCGTTCTCCCTCTTCGTAGCCTTGTAATCATTGTTCTTATCTCTGAGTGTTGTGGGGATCCGATTTGGATCGGGAGGAGTTTGTAGAGGGTGTAATTCTTCTATTCCATTAGTGGAGGCTTCTCAGGGTTGGACTCCGATCGTCCCGTGGTTTTTTTTCGCAAGGGTTTCCACGTAAAAAATTCTCTGGGTCTGCGTGGATTGTTTTTGTGTGATTGTTTTTGGGTTCGTGCGTTGTATTGCTCGGTCCTCTCGCAGGTACTCTCCAGTTTGGGGAAAGGTTTCCGCGTTTCTTTCTCAACAGAGTGGTATGAGAGCCAGGTTCAAAGGGTGTCAGGAGTTGACAGAGGAACCAGAGAGGAGAGATGGACGCGAAGCCGGTGCGCATGGTGAATCTGAACGGCACAAACTATCATTATTGGCGGAGCAAGATGAAGGATTTGCTGTTCGTCAAGAAGCTGCATCTGCCCGTATTTGCATCCGAGAAGCCCAGTGATAAATCCGAGGAGGACTGGAAATTCGAGCATATACAGGTGTGCGGATACATCAGGCAGTTCGTTGACGAGAACGTGTACAACCACGTTGCCAATATTGAACACGCGAAGACGTTATGGGATAAGCTGGAATTTTTGTACGCGAAGAAGACCGGGGTAAACAAGTTGTTCCTGATCCGGACGATGATGGGTCTGCGGTACAAAGATGGGGCGTCTATTACGGATCACTTGAGTGATTTCCAGGGCGTGGTTGACCAGCTATCTTCTATGGGAGTTAAGTTCGACGACGAAGTTCAGGGTCTGTGGCTGCTGTGTATATTGCCAGACTCGTGGGAGACCGTACGAGTATCTATGATCGCTTCTGCTCCAGAGGACGTGGTCAGTCTGGAGTTTGCCAAGAGCGGGGTGTTGAATGAAGAGATGCGGAGACGTTCTCAGGGCACTTCATCCACATCCTACCACTCAGAGGCACTTGTTTCAGAGAGCCGCGGAAGGGGCAAAAGCAGGGGTCCAGGTGGTGGCAGAGACAAGAGCAAGGGGAAGTCCAAGGGTCGTTACGAGGACTCAGAGTGTTACCATTGCGGTAAGAAGGGCCATATCAAGCGGAATTGTTTCGCTTGGAAGAGAGAGAAGAAGGGCGACAAGGGGAAGCAAGAAGAGAACACTACAGCGGCGGCCTCGGTGCATGGAGGCGATGTGATCATCGTAGGTGATGAGGTCATTACTAACCTCGCCTGCGATGACAATTCTTGGCTGGTGGACTCAGGGGCTTCAGCACATGTATCTCACAATAGGGCACTGTTTGCCACTTACACGACAGGCGACTGCGACGTGTTGAAGATGGGCAACGGAGATGTGTCGAAGGCGATTGCCGTTGGAGATGTGCATTTGAGAACGAAGACGGGTGCGGTTCTTGTTCTCAAGGATGTTCGTCATGTCCCTGATATCCGTTTCAACCTGGTGTCGGTTGGAAGGTTGGATGACGAGGGATTCTTCAGTCTCTTCGGGAACAGTCAGTGGAAGCTTTCCAGAGGTTCGATGGTGATTGCCAGAGGAAGCAAGAAGTCTGGTCTCTACTATATGGAGGGGAGCGCAGAGGGGGCACAGGAGGTGAACGCAGTCAGTGATGCGTCTACCGAGTTGTGGCACAGGCGGCTCAGCCATATCAGCGAGAAGGGGAAGGGCTACTTGGTGAACAGGAAAGTGATTCCGGGGCTCAAGTCTACAAAGTTGGAGAACTGCACGCACTGTTTAGCTGGAAAGCAAAATAGGGTGTCTTTCCAAAGTCACCCAAGTTCGAGGAAGCCGGCGTTGCTCAAGTTGATTCACTCGGATGTCTGCGGTCCTATGAAGGTAAAATCTCTTGGTGGTGCTTCTTACTTTGTGACTTTTATTGATGACTGTTCCAGGAAGGTTTGGGTCTATGCCTTAAAGACCAAGGATCAGGTGCTGCCTACTTTCAAGGAGTTTCAGGCCTCTGTTGAAAGGGAGACGGGCAAGAAGTTGTTGTGTGTTCGGTCCGACAATGGCGGCGAATACATCGGTCCCTTTGATGCGTATTACAGAGAGCAAGGGATACGACACCAGAAGACTCCGCCAAAGATACCTCAGCTCAATGGTGTAGCGGAGCGCATGAACAGGACACTGATGGAGAGGGTGCGGTGTTTGCTGTCAGAAGCAAACTTGCCGGGCAGTTATTGGGGTGAGGCTCTTCTCACAGCTGCTTATATTATTAATTTGTCTCCTAGTGCTCCTTTGCAGGGTGATGTGCCTGACAAAGTATGGTACGACAAAGAGCCGTCATACAATCACCTGCGGGCGTTTGGTTGTAAAGCCTTCGTGCATGTACCGAAGGACGAGAGGACCAAACTTGAACCGAAGACGAGGCGATACGTCTTTGTCGGCTATGGTCGGGATGAGTTTGGCTATAGACTCTACGACCCAGTGGAAGGAAAGCTCTACAGAAGCAGGGACGTGGTGTTCGTCGAGGATCAGACCATGACCAACACTCAGGATTCCGAGACGCCTTCTGAGGCTGAGGAATTGCCTGAGTTAGAGTCATTTCGCTTCGAGCAGTTTCCAGAGGACATCGTAGAGGATCCAGTTATGGGGGAGCCGGTACATGGAGTTGCTTCCAACCTTGATCATCAGCCTGCTGATGGTGGTCAGGGTGTCCCTCAGGAGGATGAGCATACCGGAGAGGTAGTTCCTGAAGGGACGGAGGCTGTCGGTATACAGCCAGCACCAGTGGCTCCACTGAGAAGGAGTGACAGGGATCATCGACCATCTATGAGATACTCACCGGATAAGTATGTGCTATTGAATGACGGGGGGGAGCCCGAAAGTTTCGAAGAGGATATGGAAGTCGAACACAGGCAGGAGTGGATGGTGGCTATGCAGGAGGAGATGAGTTCCTTGCACACCAATTCCACTTATGATCTGGTGCGGTTGCCAAAGGGCAAGAAGGCTTTGAAGAATCGATGGGTGTTCAGAGTGAAGCAGACGGAAGATGCTACTCGCCCTCGATACAAAGCGAGGCTGGTAGTCAAGGCTACGGTCAGCGGAAAGGCGTGGATTATGATGAGATCTTTTCGCCTGTCGTCAAGCATTCGTCTATTCGGGTGGTGCTAGCATTAGCAGCCAGTTTCGACTTGGAGGTCGAGCAGATGGACGTGAAGACGGCATTCCTCCACGGTGATCTTGAGGAGGAGTTGTACATGGAGCAGCCGGAGGGATTCTGTGAGAAGGGCAAGTCATATTTGGTCTGCCGGTTGAGGAAGAGCTTGTATGGTCTGAAGCAGGCTCCGAGGCAGTGGTACAGGAAGTTCGAGTCGTTTATGGGGGAGCATGGTTATGCACGGACGACGTCGGACCATTGTGCATTTGTGAGGTATTTTGCCGATGATGATTTTATCATCTTATTGCTCTATGTTGATGATATGCTATTAGTGGGTCGAAATGCCACTAGGATAGCGGAGTTGAAGTGCCAGCTGGGCGTGGACTTCTCTATGAAGGATTTGGGCGCAGCGAAGACTATTCTTGGGATGGAGATCAGCCGAGAGAGAGAGTCCAAGCTGCTACACTTGTCCCAAAAGAAGTACATTTACCGGGTACTTCAGCGTTTCGGGATGGACGGCTCGAAGAAAGTGAGTTCCCCCCTCGCGGCTCACTTTAAGCTCACTGAGGAACAGTATCCATCTACCGAGGACGAAAAGGAAGATATGGAGCGGGTTCCATATGCCTCAGCTGTGGGAAGCCTGATGTATGCTATGGTGTGTACGAGGCCAGATATTGCTCATGTAGTTGGTACGGTTAGCAGGTATCTTCCAAATCCTGGAAGGGTACATTGGAGTGGGTCAAGTGGATTCTACGTTATCTTCAGGGCACTGTTGGTTGGAGACTTTCCTTTGGTGGTGACGAGCCGAAGCTGGTTGGGTATACCGACGCTGATATGGCTGGAGATGTAGACACGCGGCGATCGACTTCGGGCTACGTGATGATGTTTGCGGGAGGAGCAGTATCGTGGCAGTCGCGATTGCAGAAGTGTGTTGCCTTGTCGACGACAGAGGCAGAGTACATTGCGACGACGGAGGCTTGCAAGGAGCTGTTGTGGATGAAGAAGCTGCTACAGGAAATAGGACTGAAGCAAGAGCAGTATACTTTGCTTTGCGACAGTCAGAGTGCGATCCACCTTATGAAGAATCAGACGTTTCATAGCCGGTCCAAGCACATCGAGACCCGGTATCATTGGATACGGGATGTGGTTGAGAAGAAGGACGCGGAGCTTGAGAAGGTGTATACGGATGACAATGGAGCTGATATGTTCACAAAGATTCTACCAAGGGAGAAGTTTGAGTACTGCAGGCAGGTCGTCGGGATGAAGACATCCTCCCCATAGTTGTGAAGGGGAAGATTTGTTGGAGTGGGTGGGGTTCCCAACCTATGTGGAGAAGACCCCGGAGTGCGACGAGCGCCGTCCGATGTCGGAGAAGCTCGGGAAGCAGGCGATGGAGTTGCTGCTGCTGCTGCTGGAGCTGCTGGAAGCAGGGGATCCGAGTTCGGGCTGAACTCGGTCCCAGGCCGAGTTCTGGCCGAACTCGGTCTGGCCGTTCCAGGGTTTGGCCAGTAGGTGTTGGTTTCTCCACACAGAGTTTTGGCCGAACTCTGTGTCGTCGGGGGCTGAAGCGGGATTCTAGATGAGTTTTCATCATTGGATCTAATCCAACGGTCCAGGTTGGTTGCGGGATTAGGGAGATATATTGAGTTTTCTCAACCCTAACTTATTATCGCAAGTAACACAAGTTTGAGAGAGGAAGGAGGCAAGAGTGCTATTACAACTTCGGAGAATAACGGAGGATTGAAGGTCGCTGTTCAAAGAAGATCGTGTTCGGGTAATCTCTACTCGTCGTTCTCGCTCTTCGTAGCCTTGTAATCATTGTTCTTATCTCTGAGTGTTGTGGATCTGATTTGGATCGGGAGGAGTTTGTAGAGGGTGTAATTCTTCTATTCCATTAGTGGAGGCTTATCAGGGTTGGACTCCGATCGTCCCGTGGTTTTTTCCCGCAAGGGTTTCCACGTAAAAAATTCTCTGTGTCTGCGTGGATTGTTTTTGTGTGATTGTTTTTGGGTTCGTGCGTTGTATTGCTCGGTCCTCTCGCAGGTACTCTCCGGTTTGGGGAAAGGTTTTCGCGTTTCTTTTCCAACAAAATGTACCCCTTTTTAGTTTAGTGTTGGTTTGGTGAATTTTTAATTACCAAGGTACTAGTCATTGTAGGATCGTTGAGCACTTCTAGAGGGGGTGAATAGAGTGCGTGTGTGCAGCGAAAATAAAATCACCAATTAAAAATTAAACTATGGCAATGATGTAAGAGCAGTAAATAAAGATAGGAGAATCAAACTCAGTAACACAGCGATGTATACTGGTATCCCTCTGAGAGGACTAATCCAGTCTCGAGTACTCTTGCTCGATGTTAATCCACTAAAGGCACAAGCTTTAACTGAGTGCTTGCAACTCTTACACCACCGTGCTTGTTGACGAGTGCACGACCAACTCCAACACACACCGTGCTTGGTGACGAGCGCACGACCAGCTCCACAACGAGAATTTGTTGTTGAAACTTGACGACCTCTTTACAACTCTGAATAACCAAAAGACTTCTAAATCAAATCTGATAGTACTGGCTTTTGGCTAAGAGAAGTATAGGTGAGATTTGAAATTTTTAGATCACTAGAAAACACTTGAGATGAATAGAGAGAGAGTGAAGAATGAATTGATGTTTTGAAATGAAAAGTTCTTCTCTATTTATAGGTGTTTTCACCAACCGAACTCGGGCAGAACTCGGACAGAGTTCGGATGCAAATATCTCGCAAAATAGACGTTGCTCGCAGATTTGGAGGCAACTGAAGTTTGAATACAAACTGACCGAACTCGGTCAGAGTTCGGGCCGAACTCGGGCCGAACTCGGCTAGGAGTTCTGTCAGGAGATATAATAAAATTCTTTTGTAAAAACAGTTTACAAACATGTTTTTGGTAATTTGTAAAATCATTTGAAAAGGAATATTTTCGAAATACATTTTTGAAATATTTGTAATCGAAAATATGAAGGGTAAAAATAGGTTTAGAGAAGGAGAATAATTTTAACCCTAAGCCAGTAATACCATACTTGATTTTACAAGGAAATTCCTAGACTCAATAAAGTGTAAAAATACAGAATAAAAGTAGAAAGAGTCTTCAGAATTTTTGATGACTTTGATGCTTGGATTTATGCAGTACATCGTCGGTTGAATAAGATTTCAGTATCCTGAAATAGTTAGCAGCATTTTCTATATTTTGTGTATGGACTAAAGTATAAGTTGATTATCGAAATCGGGTGTGACCATGGAATGGGCCAACAATCTCCCCCATTTTGATAATTGACAAACTTGAGTCTATACCAAAAATATTTATAAAAAATAAAACAACATATCAAAATACCTGAAAAAAAATTTGTTCTAGCCTTGCAATTGCATTTTGTGATATTTTTGTATACTCATTTTCTCCCCCTTTGTCAAGTAGTAAAATGAATCGGCTCCCCCGTAAATCATGAAGCCAACAATAGAAAAGACAAGACAAAGTGAAAGAAAAAATAGTAATCACAGCATAGATAAGTGAAATGCAATAAACTGAAATATCATAAATTTCCACTAGAAAGTCAACTAGTACAACTGATAAATGGCTAACTGAAAGAGTTTAGACATGAAAGTAAAAGTACTACATGAACAGCATCAAAACTAAACAAAACTAAATCCACTATCCTATGGCTGAATCCACATCACATCTCTGCGTCTCGTCTGCACCGGGAGGATCATGAGGGAAATAGGCAGTGGTCGGGTCGAAGTACTGAAAAGTAGTTTCATTAGTAAAACGAGGACCAGGGAAAGCAGGATGTGGAAGGATAGTGAGTGGATGAACTGGATCATGCACCAGGCTGTAATGGAGATCGGCAATGCTGTTTCTCAGCACCTGGGCCTGAGAAATATGCCGGAACTCGGAGTCTTGATAACGTTGCGTGGATACGGCAACGAAATCATCAAACCGCTGGTAGAAAGCCTGATCGAGTCCAGGGGCAGGGGCCGGAGCAGGAGGAGCATCTGCTGGAGGGGCCTCAGCATCAGCTACTGGGTCAGCAGGAGCAGCACCGGAGGTTGAGGAAACCGAGAGCGAGTCAACTCAACAGGTGGAGAAGAAATAGCACACGTTTCAAGATCAATCTCGAAACGGCAAAAAATACTCGCAAGGTGCATAGGAAAAACAAGGTTCCTACCTGCATTCTTGCAGTTGAGCATCCAAGACATCATGGTTTTGGAATGGAGAAAGGAATTCCAAAATGAATGTGATACATAGCAGAGAGTTCCAAAAATGTGACCTCATCGGTAGAGCCTTTCTTCGGAAGAAGGGCCGAGAAAATCATACGATGAAGTTCGTAAAATTCTGGTTAAGATGTCTAGAAAATATTCTCCGAGGAGGAGGAGTAGGGTGACAAATCAATTCCCTAAAAGAAGCTAAAGTGACATCGGCAGGGAACTGAATATGGTGGATGTCAACAAGAGCATCACCAAGATCAGGAACGTGAAAATATTCACTGATATCGGTGGCACTAAATTCTAGTTCCTGTCCAGCGACGCAGGAATAGAAATTTCCGTTTTGTTGTACTTGCAAATTGCAGTAGAACATACGGACAGCATTGTCGAAAATACTATCTTGGACTTCGAAAAAGTCGCGAAATCCAAGTTGATCAAAAACAGGAGCATATTCAAAGAAGGTTGTAAAGTTGACAAAGGCTCCAGTACAAATACGACGTAAAGAAAAGGAATCAAACCAGAGATTTGAGAAGTCTCTGTCGGAAAACAGAGTGCCATCAAATTCCTCGGGATCTCTAGGTTTGGCTGGACTGAAGAGACTAGCCGGAGTGTAGTCGGATGAGGAGGAAGCACCCTGAGAAGAATTTCCTCGTTGACGCTTCGGAGCCATGAGGAGATGGAGGAAGATCGTCGATGCCTTGCAAAGAGAGGAGGAAAGTCTTCTGGAAGGAGGTGGAACTATTTCACTTTTGGTGTCGAGAAATAGTGGAAGAGAGGATGAGATTTATAGGCTAGGGCCGGCTGTTCGTTCTGGAGCCATCACAGCGCCGACCGAACTCGGTCCGAATTCGGTCCGAACTCGGTCAGAGTTCGGGCCGAGTTCGGCCACTTGCATTCCCGAGATAGTTAAAGCAGTCAGGTAAGTAAAGATTGTAATAAATGATGTTTGACTGGTTTATTAACTAATTGCTGTTATTTTTAGGTTAACTGTAGGGATTGTCCCAGCTAACGGTGGTTCACTGGGGAACTCTTAAGTACCGCTTCGCTTCGACCGTAGCCGTGGTGACAGACATATCCTTTGTAAGTTTGTCCCCAAAAATAATTTTCATTAGATAATAAATTATCAAGTCATAAATACAGTATTTAATTACCATATGTTTTAAGAATCCGAGAATTCAAGAATGCCGAGCTCACGCCTCAAGATGTTAAAACGGTCTTCAGCCAATGGTTTAGTGAAAATATCTGCTAGTTGATGTTCAGTATCAATAAATTCTAAGCAAATATCCCTGTGTTGTTGATGATCACGTAAAAAATGATGTCTAACTTCTATGTGCTTTGTGCGTGAATGACAGATAGGGTTTTTAGTTAAATTAATTGCACTAGTGTTATCACAATATAGGAACATTTGTATAGTGCAGATTGTAGTCCTCTAAGGTTTGCTTCATCCACAAAATTTGAGCACAACAACGTCCTGCGGCGATATACTCAGCCTCAGTTGTTGATAATGCTACTGAATTTTGTTTCTTGCTAAACCAAGAGACCAGGGCCTTTCCCAAGAAATGACATGTACCACTGGTACTTTTACGGTCCACTTTGCATCCAGCAAAATCCGCATCCGAGTAACCTATGAGGTCAAAGGATTTGGTTTTGGGATACCATAAGCCAACTGTAGAAGTTCCTTTAAGGTATCGGAAGATACGCTTAACGGCACTAAGATGTGATTCCTTAGGGTTTGCCTGATATCGTGCACATATACAAACACTAAACATAATATCAGGACGACTAGCAGTTAAATATAATAAACTACCAATCATACCTCGATACTTACGCTGATCAACAGGTTTGCCACTTTCATCAGCATCAAGCTTTGTAGTAGCCATAGGAGTCCCAATTGGCTTCACATTCTCGAAGTCGTACTTCTTTAGTATGTCCTTCGTGTACTTGGCTTGGTTGATGAATGTTCCGTTTGAGTGTTGTTTGATTTGCAATCCTAGGAAGAAGTTCAGCTCTCCCATCATGCTCATTTCAAATTCACTCTGCATACACTTTGCAAATTCTTGACATAGTTGTTCATTAGTAAACCAAAGATGATGTCATCTACATAAATTTGCACTAGAAGTATCATTATTCATAGATTTAATAAAAAGAGTAGTATCATCTTGCCTTTTGAAAAACCATTATCAAGTAAGAAGGCGCTTAGGCGTTCATACCAAGTACGAGGTGCTTGTTTGAGTCCATAAAGTGCTTTCTTAAGCTTGAAGACGTGATCAGGTTTTTGAAAATCTTCAAAACCAGGAGGTTGTTTCACAAAAACTTCTTCTTTCAAAAATCCATTTAGAAATACGCTTTTCACGTCCATTTGAAAAAGTTTGAAATCATTAAAACAAGCAAAAGCGCAAAACATGCGAATGGCTTCTAGTCTAGCAACAGGAGCATAGGTCTCATCATAATCAATTCCTTCTTCTTGATTATAACCTTGTGCAACTAGACGTGATTTGTTGCGTAGAACTTGACCATCTTCACTAAGTTTATTTCGGAACACCCATTTGGTACCAATTATCGATTGACCAATAGGTTTAGGAACGAGTTCCCAAACTTGGTTTCTCTCAAATTGATTAAGTTCCTCTTGCATAGCAAATCCAAAATTCATCAGAAAAAGCCTCATCAATATTCTTAGGTTCTATTTGAGAATAAATGCTACATTAGCTGCTACTTCAAATCTCTAAGAGATGAACGAGTACTTACACCTTTGGATACATCACCTATTATGAGAGTTTCTGGATGATCCGGTTTGAATCTTAATGATTCGAATCTTTGGGCTATACCTTTCACAAGGCTCTTCTCAGTTCCTGCATCTTCGGAACTTTTATCAGTTCTTGCCTCTTGGGTAGGATCTTTCTCAGAACTCTTCTTTGTAGGTGCATCTTCATCATCACTGTCGCTAGATCTATGACTATTCAACTCATCAAAGGTAACATTAATACTTTCTTCAACAATCAAAGATCTTTTATTAAAATTCTATATCCTTTACTCTTAGCAGCATATCCGAGAAATATCCCGTCATCTGCTTTCGAGTCGAACTTACCCAAGTTATCCTTGGTGTTCAGGATGAAACAGCGACAACCAAAAACTTTAAAATAAGATATGTTTGGAATTCTTCCAAACCAAAGCTCATATGGTGTTTTCTTCGATATAGGTCGAATTAACACCCTATTTAAAATATGACAGGCTGTACTAACAGCTTCTGCCCAAAAATATTTAGGAAGATTATGCTGATTAAGCATGACTCTAGCCATTTCGCTTAGAGTACGGTTCTTCCGCTCCACAACACCATTCTGTTGGGGAGTTCTAGGACAAGAAAATTCGTGGTAGTATCCACTATCATCACAAAACTTTTTGAAATCAGTATTTTCGAATTCGCCACCATGATCACTTCGGATACGAGTAATCATGAAGCCTTTTTCGTTTTGAACCTTTTTACAAAATATCTGAAATTCAAAAATTGCATCACTTTTGTTTGATAAAAAGTAAACCCATGTAAAACGAGAAATCATCAACAATGACAAAATAGAGTTTACCGCCAAGACTAGCGACTCTACTAGGACCAAATAAATCCATATGAATCAACTGCAAAGGTCTCGAAGTACTTACAGCGTTGATGGATTTAAAAGAAGACCTATGTGCTTTGTTCTTTTCACAGTCAGCACATACCATGTCTCTCTTGAAAGGGATTTCTGGGAGTCCTTTTACCAACTTCTTTGTGTTCAGACGTGAGATAGTATCCATGTTTGCATGTCCTAGTCTCATGTGCCATAGCCAGCTTTCATTTTGATTGGCTACTAGACACCTTCCTGTATTATTAGTATTCTCCAAAAAGAAAACTTATATATTGTCTTCTCTAATCCCTTTATATATGGGATCACCAGATGACATATCATATATAGTACATTTATCTTTCACAAAATTGATACCATAACCATTATCTGCCAAATGACTTATGCTCAATAGGTTATGCTTCAATTCGGTTACTAGACAAACATCTTTTATTATTGGATAAGGAGACATACCTACAGTACCATTACCTATAATATCACCTCTCAAGTTATTTCCGAAGGAGACGTATCCTTCTTTCTTCATCGATAGCGTAGCGAATAAAGATGCATCACCAGTCATGTATCGCGAACATCCGCTATCGAGAATCCACTTGCTTCTAGCATGAGAGGGTTGTGGGTCCACCTACAAGACAAGTAGATGAATCCTTTGGTACCCATTTTCTGAAGGGTCCACTCAGATTAGCCTTAGGTTTCCAAACTAGAGTATGGTTATCAACAAGCTTTCTTGCCATACAATATTGTGATATATGACCGTGTGTACCACAGTATGTGCAAGTCAGTTTAGTGGAATAAACTGTGTTTGCAGGCTTGTTCTGTTTGAAAAACCTATAAGTGAAAGCATAATAGTGTTCGTGTTTCCTTTGTGCTTTCTTGTTTTTAGTCCTTTTTGGTGTATGCTTTGCATTAGGACTAATCTTGGGCTGTGTCACAGGTATTGCCTGTTTGCCCAACTTGATTTCTAACTTTTTAGAAATCGCTACAGACTCTTCGTATCTTGCAGTCATATCAAGGAGTCTTTGTTCAGTTACTAGGTGCAACTTCTTCTCTATGTCATAAAGTTTGTGTATTTTGACATAGTCTTTTTCTTTCTTTTCAATGTTGAGGATAGCCTCTTGATAGTCTACTTTAAGTTTGGCTATCTCTTCCGTGTTACCGGTAGTAGATGTCTCTTTAATATCTTCAAGTAAATTAGACAATCTAGCTATCTCGGCTGTGTGTGTGCCTTAATCTCTTTTCGAGATTGCTTATACTTGTCGAGCACAGTTTTGTGATCTTCAAGTAAATCGCTAAAGGCAGTCTCTAGTTCATCAAAAGTAAAATCATCAAACAGAGGATTAGATGATACCTTTTCGAATGCCATAAGACAAACATTTGCATTGCTGCAAGGTCTGTCTTCTTCTTCTGAGTCACTGGCATCACTCTCGTGCCAGATGCTTGTGTTGGCATACTTTCGGCCAGATGTGGATCTTCTGTTTGATCTTGACCGATCATATGGACTGCTCTTCTTGGTAGCTGGACAGTCCTTCTTTATGTGCCCTGATTTCTTGCATCCGAAGCATATAGTCTCGTCTTCATTGCTTTCTTGGATGTCTTTCTTCTTTCTGCTTGTGAACTTTAGATATTTCTTGAAGTTCTTCACAAGTAAGGCACGTTCATCACCACTTGATGATTCTTCATCTGAGTCATTGCATGTTGATTTTCTTGCTTGAGCTTTGAAGGCGATAGTCTTTTCTTTTGGTGTGGCCTCTTCAAAGTCTTGCAAGTCGAGCTCATGAGTCATCAATTTGCCCATCAGTGTTTCTAGAGTCATCGTGGTGAGATCGTTTCCTTCAATGATTGCTGTGGCTTTTGGATTCCAGTTCTTTGTTAGAGCCCTCAGCACTTTCCTGATTTTCTCATGGTTGCTGTAATCTTTACCAAGAGATTGAAGGGGATTAGTTATATCAAGGAAACGAGTAAACATCTGTGTAATTGACTCACCAGGTTTCATTTTAAAAGATTCATATTCCTGAGTCAGTCTACTGATTTTGGATTCCTTGACTTGGGAAGTCCCTTCATGGGTTACCTCAAGGAGTTTCCAAATTTTATGAGACGTCTTGCAGGTAGAAACTCTATTGAACTCGGTTTTGTCAATTGCACAGAATAGTGCATTGATGGCTCGAGCATCAAGACTAGCCTTTGCTTTTTCAGCATCGGTGTACTTGTCATGCGTCTTTTCCATAAGAATACCTTCAACCACTGTAGTGGTGGTTTCTTATACCCATCAATGACTATTGACCATAAATCAAAATCTAGAGACTTTAAAAAGAAAGTCATACGTGTTTTCCAGTATGTATAGTTTGTTCCATCAAATAGGGGAGGTCTATTTGTGGATTACCCTTCACCGTTGAATATAGATTTCACGGCTGCCATATATACTCTCTAGGATATGTTATATAAGAATATAACCTGCTCTGATACCAATTGTAGGATCGTTGAGCACTTCTAGAGGGGGGTGAATAGAGTGCGTGTGTGCAGCGGAAATAAAATCACCAATTAAAAATTAAACTATGGCAATGATGTAAGAGCAGTAAATAAAGATAGGAGAATCAAACTCAGTAACACAGCGATGTATACTGGTATCCCTCTGAGAGGACTAATCCAGTCTCGAGTACTCTTGCTCGATGTTAATCCACTAAAGGCACAAGCTTTAACTGAGTTCTTGCAACTCTTACACCACCGTGCTTGTTGACGAGTGCACGACCAACTCCAACACACACCGTGCTTGATGACGAGCCGACCAGCTCCACAACGAGAATTTGTTGTTGAAACTTGACGACCTCTTTACAACTCTGAATAACCAAAAGACTTCTAAATCAAATCTGATAGTACTGGCTTTTGGCTAAGAGAAGTATAGGTGAGATTTAAAATTTTTAGATCACTAGAAACACTTGAGATGAATAGAGAAGAGAGTGAAGAATGAATTGATGTTTTGAAATGAAAAGTTCTTCTCTATTTATAGGTGTTTTCACCAACCGAACTCGGGCAGAACTCGGACAGAGTTCGGATGCAAATATCTCGCAAAATAGACGTTGCTCGCAGATTTGGAGGCAACTGAAGTTTGAATACAAACTGACCGAACTCGGTCAGAGTTCGGGCCGAACTCGGGCCGAACTCGGCTAGGAGTTCTGTCAGGAGATATAATAAAATTCTTTTGTAAAAACAGTTTACAAACATGTTTTTGGTAATTTGTAAAATCATTTGAAAAGGAATATTTTCGAAATACATTTTTGAAATATTTGTAATCGAAAATGAAGGGTAAAAATAGGTTTAGAGAAGGAGAATAATTTTAATCCTAAGCCAGTAATACCATACTTGATTTTACAAGGAAATTCCTAGACTCAATAAAGTGTAAAAATACAGAATAAAAGTAGAAAAGAGTCTTCAGAATTTTTGATGACTTTGACGCTTGGATTTATGCAGTACATCGTCCGTTGAATAAGATTTCATGTATCCTGAAATAGTTAGCAGCATTTTCTATATTTTGTGTATGGACTAAAGTATAAGTTGATTATCGAAATCGGGTGTGACCATGGAATGGGCCAACAGTCATGAGGACATATCTGATTCTACAGTAAGTACTTTCATATGCAAGGAATGGAAAAGTTGAATCACCAAGCTATCCATGTTTGCAGTTCACGTCATTTTGTGAGCATTGATCTGGATAGATATCTTAGCAATATAGTGCAAATGGAGCAGTTCTCTTAGACAATATGTTGGTCTTATCTATGTATTCTCCATGTTGCATCAGATTGGAATATTTTAATTGTTTTAATTTCCTTCCTTAAGTCTTTAATTAGTCTTACTTATCACTTGTTAGTTTCTTCAAAGTATATGTTCAGCTAATGATTTTTATATATACCGATGGATCTTCTTGCAGGCGTACCGTGGTCAGCATCCCCAATGGCCCATCGGCTCTTGTGGTGAAGGAAGCTGCTTGGGGGCTCGCTTGATATGCTGCTATTTCACAAGTATAATTATCCCTTTTTCTTAATTTAATTACCATAGGGTACTACTTAATCTTATGATGTAGGTGAGCTTATAGTCCTCAAACGGAGTTCTTCAACATTTTTTTCCTGAAAACTCCGTGAAGCGAGAAAATATCAATAAATGTCTAAATCATGTAGTTACTGAAAGTGAGATAAGTTGTTGATATTTACAGTTACTTGTCCATCATAATGTCATTTGTAGGAGAGTATATTGGTACCAATAGTGGAGCCTGAAGAAAAAAAATTCAACAATGCAGAACCAGAAATTGAAAATCTGCTGCAGCGGTACCATTACTTCTTTGAAGCCTATGGGGTCCTTTTTAGATCGATTATAATTCGGTTTCAAATATATTTCTTGTTTTTAGTTGTCATTCTAGTTGAAGTTAGAATTACACATACACATTTGAAACTTTTGCTAAATTGGTCTTATGATAGAATCATCATTCTTGTTCTACATCTTGTATACACTGATTGCTTCTTTTTCCTAGTTGTTAGTTTAGAGTTATTTTATTGTTTAGCAAACCTTGAACTTTGGCTCAAATTAGAAAGTAACTACCATAAGGAAACCACTCATTACACTTGCATAGAAACCCATCAGTATAAGAGTTCCAAATATGGGAATAACTTTTCTAAATTAAACAAAAATTAATTAAAAGCTAACTAAACCAACTAGATGCAAATATAACTAGATGCAAGTCTAATGTTGACAGAGATTTATGATTCAAACTTGATCTTCACAGTATGGGTAATGTGAACCAGTTATAGACATCGTAAAAAACCCCATCCATATATATTGATGTAGGTATCGGCCGTATCAGATCATATATATTGATGTAAGTACTGGTCTTCTATAACTTTATGTTAAGTCTTTCTCATGAAGATTTTATTACCTTAAGGCTGGTTTCATGTTCGGTAGAAGGGAATAAAACTGGACCATGTAGAACTGAGGTCAGTCGAATAAATAAATGATAGTAGAATGGGATCGTCTCTTCCTGCTATATAAATAAGTTAAACAACCACCATAGATCACTTGTATAAATAAGTGAAGTTCGATGATATTGGTGCTATTGAGGATGTCAATAAGACATTGAATGAGCTTGTCACACTTCCAATGAGGAGACCAGAGCTCTTCCTTCGCGGAAATTTGTTAAGGGTAAAATTCTTATTATTATTTTATTTTTTATATTCTGGTACTTCCTCAATGTTAAGCCTATTATTGGTTTCAAAGTTTGTTCCATTTGGTTGTTTTCCTAGCTACGTGGGAATTTGATCTATAAGTTATATATAATCACATGCACCAACATGAATCCGTATAATCAAACACGAAAATTCATTTATGTAGCACTGTTATAAGAATCATATTAATTTGTGACTAAATCTGCTGAGTATTGCCCGTTTAATCCTATTTATCAATCAAACTTTCTACTGGCCTTAAAACGGAATTGCCAAGTTAGAGCATGATAGTGATCAATTGGTTGCAAACGCTATCAATCAGTAACCATGAGGAAGACTCCCTTCGGTAGTCTATATGTGATGAGTGCATATGAATGTTTATTTGTCAGTGTTCTGGCAAACAAAGCAGTAGGCTTGAGATTTACTTCTTATTGTTCTCTTTATATTGGAAGAGAATCAAGTTGAAAGGAATTATTTTTTCCAAGTTTGTGGTCATGCTAAGTTTGAGAATTGGGCTCGAGTGATGTTGCATTTTCAATTATCTTGCAAAATGTTTATTTAAGGAATTCTGAGTAGGTTGCTTCAAGTTCTTGGGCTTTTGACCTCCTACAGTTCTATTCCAAAATGTTTCTTCGAGGGATTTTTAAATATGTTGCTTAAGGTTACAAATTTAGGGGGCTCTTTTGATATGAACCTTGGGAGGACTCATCCTACAAGCTAGCCGTTAAGAGGAGAGAGCCCAAGGTTATATCAACCCACATCGATTTTCTCTGGATAATAACATTCCACCACAGTTTGCAGTCCCATCACCCATGCGGGTTGGCTTTGCAATTGTGCTTGATTTCCAGTCTGGGAAAACACTCATATCCAATGTCACCACCTGTGCCGTACACGATTACAACCAGGAGACATGATGTAGGCTCTTATACCATTTGATATGAACCTTGGAAGAACTCATTCCTAAAAGCTAGCTGTTAAGAAGAGAGCCCAAGGTTATATCATCCCACATCGAATTCACCATATAACCGATGTGGGACTAAAGAATCGTAACACTCTTTAGTGGATAGGAGATGGAACAGTATTTACATGGTTATAGATGCCCAATTCATGGAGACTAGTCTTGCAAGAATTTTTGGGACAAGTTTTATTTACGGAGCCATCCATGGCCTATTGTCATCACTTATGTCTGTTCTTGGTGTTTATGTTACTTCCAATATCATATGGGAGTTGTTTATTAGGGTGATCCTGCATAGGAAGCCATCAGTCTTGCCTCTCACTTCTCATTTTTATAATAAAAAATATGAATATGCCCATACACACTTTTGGTAGCATTTACTGACATGGAAGTTTTCTGCTTTCCTCTATTCTTGGTTCCTGTTCTCCTGTTTGTTTCTGCCTGAGTTTTGGTATAATCGATGACAACAGGGAGATTCATGCAATGCGGCTTGATATCAAAATTGATGCAAGACGTCTGGGCAAATTTTGTTATACTTTTAATTTGGAAAAATTAGAACTACTGGGTCTTCTAAAAAGTGGGGAAGAAATTATGGTCTTCTAACCCTATATTATTTTATTTATCAGCCTTGCAAAGGGATACTGCTCTTTGGACCTCCAGGAACGGGTAAAACTCTTCTTGCAAAGGCACTTGCTACAGAAGCTGGTGCAAATTTTATGAGCATAACTTGTTCAGTTCTTACATCGAAGGTTAGATACTGCAGTTGTTCAATCTTAATGTTATTTGATATTCTCTCTAGTCGGGGCCCGTGGGCAAGCCCAGGAAGATCTTGGGCTGGGGCAACCCTCCCCTCCCACTTGGGGCAACCCCCTGGTCCCCTCCCCCCAAAATATAATTCTAAAGCCCAAATATTGAGCTTGATGTATCCAGTTCCAGGAGGCGCCCAGGTCACACAAAGAAAAATTGGAAAACCCAAATCCCTGCTGATTCCTGTATCCAGGACCAGGAGAGGGGACCACGTGAAAATACAATATTTCTCAAATCCCTAGCTTTCCTTACTGCCTCCCTCCGCTGAAGAAAAACACCGCCCCCTTACTGTAAGTTTACTTTCCCATTCCTTCTTATTCTTGTTTTTTTTCTTCTTCTTGGTTGACACTAACTATAACATTATATATGCTGCTATGCATGTTTTTTAGTATGGATGTAATTATGTAAATTGACAAATTGTGAGCATTGGATAACGTTTCCCCTTATTCTCATTTGAGTATTATACTGTTGAAGTAACCATAACATGTGAATCTGTGATGAGAGGTGAAAAGTGACTCACAAATGATCACATAGGAACAAGTTACCAAATAACAACAAAAGGAAAACTTACATTTAAGGCTCAATATTTAAATTCATGGACCAGGAGAGGGGATCACGTGAAATATTTCCCAAGCACTTTGGTCTTCAACGGTTCCACCTTCACCAATTTTTAGAGTATTTTTTTCTGTATGAGTACTGCGGTCGTTTTTTCAACAAATTATGTTGTATTTGTATAGGTACTATGACGAAGAATGAAAATGATAAGGATCGAGTCAGATTTCGACAACAAAATTCTGAAGCTTACAAAATTCTGGATTAGCTGATGTTGCCACCATGAGAGGTAATGTGTTTGTTTTAACATATTATTGATTGAGAGGTTATGGAAGATTTATTTGGCGATGTATGGTGATATGCACTTGTTGAACTCGACCTTCCAGTTTTAGGATAGCTGATAGGGATTAATATATGAAGTTGCAAGGTTAGTCCTAGGAAAGGGGCAACCAAAAATAGCTCCGGCTAGGGCAACCCATCTCCTTGGGCCGGCCCTGTCTCTAGTAGCTTATTGCTTGGATTTTTCCCTAGATCAGTAGCTTGGTTAGACTTGCTGCTGCTACGATAAACTGGTTTCCTCAGCTTGCATTGAAGTTAGCTCTGTAGTCCGTCTGTCATTTGTTATTTTAGGCAAATTTATGCCAGATCTTGGAATATGTATGCTATGTTGTAGGCAATCATTCACTTCACATTGTATAAGTTCTCTATCAGTTGTATACTTTTTGTTCCTTCATTGTGGATGTCAAAATTGATTGTTTCTTTCTATAGTGGTTTGGAGATGCTGAGAAGCTCATCAAGGCTCTGTTTTCTTTCGCTACCCGGTTAGCTCCTGTTATTATTTTCGTTGATGAGGTATGTACTTATGTATATCTCACCTGTAATTAGTTGTGATTTTCACTTATTTGTTTCTATAAGTTTTTTTGCTTTGAGTATACTTATTTGTTTCTAGAAGTTTCCATTGATGATGTATGTACTTATGTGTACTTATGCAAATCGTTGCAGCGCTTAGAATAGACAGTCAAAAATTAGTTGTGTGCAGAATATTTGAATCAGTGAACAGTGGATAGAGAAAAGTTGAATCAACAAGAACAAGTATAGAAATGAAATATCTTATGTTTCCTTGGATACAATGCTATTGGTGTTCTTCAATAAATTCTTAGCGTTCTGAACATATTGTATTCGCTATTGCATATTTAGTTCATTTCATGGTGTCAAATATTTATCTTATTTTTTATATTATAATGTGTTTTTTTTTCAATTTGTGTAGGTTGGCGTATATGTTTTGATGGTTGTGGATAGCTGCTAGAAGGAAAGAGGCGATCGACCTATTTTTTGGCCTACAGATATTTGTAAATAGAATGGTTTATTTTGGACTACAGATACTTTGTAAATAGAATAGTTTATTTTGGCGTACAACTACTTTTTCTACATCTTGAATGTTTTAATGACTACTACTTTTTGTACATCTTGAATGTTCTAATGAAATATTTTATATTTTGGTAAATCTTTACTATATCTTGATTGAACGAAATGCAAGTTGCGATTGAAATTGTTTGCGATTATTGTTATTTATATGTGATACAAAACAGTTATGAAATATGAAATTCTGTAGCAGATATGAAATAATATAAAATTCTGTAGCAGGTTTATAGCACTAAAAATGTCTAAATTGCTGCTACCACGATAGCATATGATGAACGCTATAATAAATCAAACCATTCATCAAACGCTATAAATCATCCACAGCATTCACAAAATACTATAAATAATCCACATCATTCATAAACGCTATAAGTAATCCACAGCACTCACGAACGCTATAAACTATCTACAGCGTTCTTGTCACTCCCTGATTCTGGTATACGTATTTTTAGCACGTATACTGCTTATTTGTAATTACGTATATTTATACGATATTTATTTGTTGTATTTCATCATGTATATCCCAAATTATTTGACAAAATATATTTCGTAATTAATTTTCTGTGATTTTAGTTTGCAGTTTTGGCTCTAATTGGGTGACATGTTCTCGGTTCACTTGAACCCGTTGGGTCATCATGAACCAACTTGGTTTAGGCTTTTTATAAAACCCCATTCCTTCTCTCTCATCTCATTATTCCTCTCATTTATTTCCTCCACCAACCAAGGCAAGTGCCAACTTGCTCAAGAGGGATTTATATTTTGTTAATGATTTCTTACAAACTGATTTGTCAAAATATGTTCTTCTCCTCAATCTATACTAGTTTAGAACTTGAAAATTTCCATTTTGAAGCTTTGATTTTTGTAGATCTAAGTTTTCTCCATTTTCGGATTTACATGGTTTTGATCTATTTTCGTTAGGATTTTGTGGGTTTTGATGCTTCCATGTGGAAGAGAATTCAATTTCACTCAAGTTAGAACTTTGAAAATCTAGATTTGGTTTTGATTTGGTCAAGTTAAGAAATTGGAAGTTTTTGGTGTTCTTGAGGAGGCTCTCGGCCTGGAAGAGAAGACCCTTCAGCCTGCGCTCTTTAGCGCAAGTTGAACTGCGCAGCTCGCCTTTTGACGAATGCGCAACCCTTCGGCCAGCGCATTGCGCATGCGCAGCGACCTCGCTCCTTAGCTCCAGCGCCATCCGATCCTGCGCAGTCTAATCCCTGCGCAATCTAACCCAGCGCGCTTGACTTCAGCGCAATCCATTCCCTGCGCAACCTGACCCTGCGCGATCTGATCCTGCGCAGTCTAACCCTGCGCAGTCTGATCCATGCGCAACCCGACTCTGGCGCAATCCATCTCCTGCGCCATCTAACCGCTGCGCAGTCTAATGCCTGCGCAACCTAACTCTGCGCGTTTGACCCCTGCGCAGTCTAACCCTGCGCGTTTTGACTTCTGCGCATTTGACCATGCGCATTCTGACCTGGGATCTTATATATTATATTTTCTTGTATATATATAGGTGAATGTTTGTGTATGCTATATATCCTTACGCCTTTTGTCCCGAGCATGATATGAGCACTAATGTGACCCCGGAGAACAAAGTGTTCCTTCCTGATACATGTACCTGAATGTCCCAGTTCTTGTTCATGCTCGACAAATGACTCGTAACTCCACGTGGCGTATTTGCATTGATGCATTACACTAAGGAGGGTAGAACATGTTGACATACTAATTGACATGGATCCTCTTTGGGGTACTCGTACCAAAGTACGACTTTAGGAGGATAATCATGCAGGCCACAGCATGTGAGTCCAAGATTTCACCTAGGGTTAAACTAGGCAACTAAATATACTAGATGCATGGGGAGGGCAGAATCGAGATCGTGTTACACCAGCCGCCTTGAGATATTGTCTTGACGCGCCGGCTGGTCTCCACGGATGCTGTGTCATCTGCAACGAGTGGATGACTGTATCCGATTAATTCCTGCTATATTATATGTTTTGGCAAGGTGGCCTTGCGAGGGACCTGTGCTCAATCATACCTGTCTACGCGAACCCCTGGGTTGGCTAGCCTTGCTGGAAAGATACGATCTGAGGATTTCTTAATAACATGATGCGAGGATAACCTCGTCCCACTAGAAACTCGTAGACTTGATTGGCCGTAAAAACGACTTGCTTGTATCCTATTACCTTCCGTGAATAACTGAGGAAGCAGACTGTCATGGTACGTGATCCAACCCATGTTCTTGTTTGATTGTTGGGTTGGTTATCGTCCTATGATAGGCTGTGGACCGAAGTTATGAACGGAAGACTTATTCTGATTGTGAATGCTAGTCTGTGAATGACTGAGGAACATGGTCTATCATGGTACATGATCCAACCCATGTTCTTGTTTGATTGTTGGGTTGGTTATTGTGCCGCGATAGGCTATCGACCGAAGTCATGATCAGGAGATTTTATTGTTTATACCTTTTAACTTATGTGAAAGTTATAGAGTACGACACGTCCCGACTCCATGCGGCACCTTTTGTCCTTGTTTGGTTGTAAGGGTGCCATATGGGTTCGAAGATGTTGCGCTACTCTATAATGGTAGCATCCGTATTATTATTATCAGTCATTCTATAACTGGGTTTTATCTTAACTCTTGTGCCCCTTTGGCGGTACTTGCTATTCGGGGCTGACCCCGCTGGTTTTGTTTGGCCAGATCTCGTAGCAGAGCCAGAGGACGCGATCCTTCTTCCTGATATCCATGGTGCATACTAGGAGCATGGCTGGTCGGGGACTCGAGTGGGTTTCTTCTCCACCACTCCTGCTTATACTTTTGCGGCGTTTAGCCACCGGCACCTGTTAGCCGGATTACTTGATATTTTGTGTCAGTACATAATTGTAACTAAACAGACTGCAGCTGTGTATAATTTTGTGCTCATGACTCTCTGAGATAGTTATAAAGCTAGTCTCTCATGATCATTTTGATGAAGCGTCGGGGACGCCTTACTGCTTTATCTTTAATGTTCATTTATTTGCTGATGTGATTTGATTGATTGAGACATAGAACTCTGTGGGACCATAGGAGACTCGCTTGTAGCATGTACCCCCTAGTCTCTCGACAGCCACGATCGCCGTATGACGTTACGTACCTCATATGGAGTAGCTGGCCTAGTCCGTCTCCGTATTTCGGTACTGGGGCGTGACAAGGTTTTAGTGGTGGCCCATGCAGGTCTGTTTTTCAGACTTGTGGGGTATTGCGATTTATTAGGAGTCTCAATCAAAACTTGTTCCCCTTGAAATTCTGTTTCGAATTCTCTGTCCTTGCCTTGATCTCTAACCTGACTTGCATCCTCGAAATCTTCCTCGTCCGGACTTGATAATCTTATATTCTTCTCTATAGGGGTGCTTCATTCTCAGTAGCGGGTGAGGCCCATGAGGAAGAGCAGCAAGAGCATGGCTCGACTGGGCAGCAACAGGGGAGAGAACCTTCTCCAGTGCAGGCACGAACAGAAATGGAACCAGAGGCAGTAGCCGCAGGTTATTGAAACTCCTGCAGCACAGTAGCGACGGCAGTACCAGACGCCGTAGCACTCCTGGAGATCATCCGGGGGTTTCTTGTCACTAACCAACAGCAACAGACTCGGCAGCAGGAGCAGAACGTGTTGCTGAACCAAGGGATTCAGTTAGCTCTTGAGAGGAGTGCCGGGGTTGACTCGGGAGCCTCAGGAAGGTTCCGTCGCTTGAACCCGAGGTATTTTGATGGCACGGAGGATGCCATCACTGCGGATGCATGGATTCAAGACATCGAAGCCATTCTTGTGGCAGCCAAGGTTCCAGACGATGAGAAGGTTGATCAGGTCAAACTGGTACTTCAGGATCTTGCCCGCGACTGGTGGGCATCAGAAGAAGTTGGTACAAGACGCCCTGTTCGTTGGACCACCTTCAGTGACAGATTCAAGGCCAAGTATTTTGGCGTAGTAGCTCGATATGAGCTCCAGCAGAAGTTCATCAATCTCAAGCAAGCAGGCAAGACCGTAGATGGGTATGCAGCAGAGTTCTGCAGATTGTGCCGTTTCGCACCATCAATGGTGGCAACGGAGCCAGAGAAAGCTATGAGGTTCCAGCAGGGACTTCATTTGGAATTATTGCAGCTTGTGGAAGGGCACGACTACCAGACGTTTGACGCTGTCTTGACAGCAGCTCGGAGGCACGAGCTCACCCAGCAGAGGTTGGCATCGAGGACAGGAGGTCAGAAGAGATCTCATTCCCAGGTTGGAGGAGGAGCCATGCAGCGAACATCGGCACCAGCACCCGGTGTTCGTATTCATGATACAGGAGCGCCGCAGAGGACGGCCGCGTCAACTATCACAGCGCCAGTTCGGCAGCAGCAGCCGAGGAATCAGCAGCAGCGTCAGAGGGCGCCCCAGGGTTGTACCTTCTGTGGTAAGGGAGGACACACTAGGGATGTGTGTCGGTCAGCGAATGGCTTGTGCTTGAGGTGTGGTAGTCCAGACCACCGTATTTCGACTTGTCCTATGATGCAGAGGCCAGGAGGGCCAGCTCAGCAGTTTCCAGCGTTGCCAGCTCCAGGGGCAACCCCGAGTGGAGGGCCAGCATTAGCAGTAAGGCCCCTAGCCCAGCGTCTACCAACGCAGGCTCAGATGTTTCGCCAAGCGCAGGAAGCCGAAGGCCCTCAGAGGCAGCAACAGCATGGTCGAGGAAGGCCGCAACAAGGGGCTCCGCGGGGCCAGGCTCTCACATTAACCTTGGGAGAGGCTCTAGCGTCTAGTGACGTGGTGGCAGGTAAAATTCTCGTCACCTCATTTCCTGCTGTAGCATTATTTGATTCAGGCGCTACTCATTCATTCATCTCTGCACAATATGCTACACGGATTGGACTAGAGTTTGAGGCATTGCCGGAGAGGATGGATATACTCACCGGCAATGGGCTCGTAGAAGTTAGCAGAGTGCGCTTTTCATGTCGGTCGAGTGTGTGGGCATTTACTGCCCGCATCATTGATTGAATTCCCTATGGGGAATTTTGATGTTGTTCTTGGCATGGACTGGTTGAGAGACAGTCATGCGACAATTGATTGTAGAGGAGGTAGGGTCATATTCAGCGTTCCTGGGATGGAACAGTTCATCTTTACTCGAACCTTGAAGAATCAGGCCGGAGGCGTCATCGCAGTAGCAGTGTCAGAGCCAGGACAGATTCTGAGAGTGGTCGAAGATTTATCGACGTCTTCCCTGATGAGCTCCCAGGAATACCCCCAGTCAGAGAGGTAGAATTTAGCATTGAGTTGAACCCTGGAACGAGACCTATTGCAGACAGAGTTTACAGAATGTCGCCGTCAGAACAGGATAAGTTGTACCAACATGAAGAAGAGTTGAAGTCTAAGGGATTCATCCGAGATAGTAAATCGCCCTGGGCCGCGCCAGTGATTCTAGTTCCCAAGAAGGATGGGTCGACGAGGATGTGCATCGACTACCGCAAGCTGAATGCAGTAACAGTGAAGAATAAGTACCCGCTACCGAGGATTGATGACCTGTTTGATCAATTGAGCAAGGCCCGCATCTTTTCCAAGATCGATCTTCGTTCGGGGTATTATCAGGTGAGAGTCCGAGAGCAAGATATTCAGAAGACGGCATTCCGATCAAGATACGGGCATTATGAGTTTTTAGTAATGCCCTTTGGACTAACCAATGCCCCGGCAGTATTTATGGATTTGATGAACCGCATCTTTCTTCCATATTTGGATAAATTTGTGGTAGTGTTCATAGATGACATTCTTGTCTATTCCAGCAGTGTAGAGGAGCATGAGAAACATCTTAGGACTGTCTTGCAGACATTGAGGGAGCATCAACTTTATGCGAAGCTCGACAAGTGTGAATTCTGGTTAGATCATATTTCGTTCCTGGGCATATAATTTCTGGGACAGGAGTGTCAGTGGATCCGAAGAAGATTGAGGCCGTAGAGCATTGGCCAGTCCCGAGAACGGTTGCAGAAGTGCGAAGTTTCTTAGGACTAGCTGGTTACTACAGACGGTTCGTGGCGGACTTTGCCAAGATCTCTGCGCCCTTAACGCGTTTGACGCACAAGGACGTAGAGTTTGTTTGGTCAGCTAGCTGTCAGGCATCATTTGAAGAATTGAAGAAGAGATTGATCTCAGCCCCGATCTTGACGCTTCCAGTGGGAGCGGGAGGCTTTACAGTATATTGTGACGCATCTGGGAAGGGTCTTGGATGTGTATTGATGCAGCACGGAAAAGTGATAGCATATGCGTCTCGGCAGCTTCGAGACCATGAGAAGGATTACCCGACTCATGATTTAGAGTTAGCAGCTGTGGTGTTTTCACTCAAGTTGTGGAGGCATTATTTATACGGAGATCGGGTAGAGATCTATACTGATCATAAGAGTTTGAAATATGTATTCACGCAGCGAGATTTGAACATGAGGCAAAGAAGGTGGTTAGAACTACTGAAGGATTTTGACTTAGATCTTCAGTATCATCCAGGCAAGGTGAATATCGTTGCAGATGCACTGAGTAGGAGAAATAGTGCCTTTATCTTGACCTCGCAGAAGCATATTTTAGAAGATCTTCAGAGTATGGGAATCGAAGTAGTTTTGCCGAGGGATATAGGAAGAATGACCAGTATGCAGATTCAGTCAACCTTAGTAGAGAGGATAAGGGCAGCACAAGCAGGAGATCCACAGATTCAGAAGTTGCGGTCGGAGTGTGAATCAGGCCGTAGGAAGGAGTTAGTGATTCACGAAGATGGTACGCTCAGGTTTGGAAACAGACTCTGTGTACCGAGTGGAGACCTTCGGCAAGAAGTTATGTCCGAAGCTCATAGTTCTATTTACTCCATTCATCCTGGAGGAACGAAGATGTATCGAGATATCAGACAGTACTTTTGGTGGAATGGCATGAAAAGAGAGATAGCGAGATTTGTATCCAAGTGTCTGGTATGTCAGCAGGTGAAAGCCGAGCAGCAGAGACCGGCAGGATTGCTCCAGCCGCTTCCTATCCCAGAATGGAAATGGGAGCACATCACGATGGATTTTGTGACCCGGTTTACCTAGATCCCCGGCTGGCAAGAATGCGATCTGGGTAATAGTAGATCCACTCACGAAGGTCGCTCATTTCCTTCCTTTCAGAGTTGGGCAGACTACTGAGCAGTTAGCAGAAATGTACATGAAGCAGATAGTAAGGCAGCACGGTGTTCCAGTTAGTATAGTATCAGATCGGGATACGCGGTTTACTTCCTATTTTTGGCGAAGCTTGCACCAAAGTTTGGGAACCAAGTTAAGATTCAGTACTGCTTATCATCCACAAACTGACGGGCAATCAGAAAGAACCATTCAGACGTTAGAAGATATGCTACGGGCGTGCACCTTGGATTTTGGCAGATCTTGGGAGGATCACCTTCATCTAGTGGAGTTCTCCTATAATAACAGCTATCAGACTAGCATTCAGATGGCCCCGTTCGAAGCATTGTATGGAAGGAAGTGCAGGTCCCCTTTGGCATGGGACGACGTCGGAGAGCGAAAGTTGTTGGGGCCAGAGATGATCACGCAGACTGTGGAGATAGTTAAGTTGGTCAGAGAGCGCCTTCGAGTTGCACAGGACCGACACCGTCATTGGGCAGATCAGCATCGTAGGCCTCTAGAGTTCAGAGTTGGCGACCAAGTGTTTCTGCGGATTTTGCCTACTCGGGGTATCATCAGATTTGGAACCCGAGGAAAGCTTAGTCCAAGATACGTTGGTCCTTTCAAGATTCTCACTCGGATAGGCGATGTGGCTTATCGACTTGCCCTTCCGCCTTCGTTAACTGGCATACATGATGTGTTTTATGTGTCCCAGTTACGTGGGTACGTCCCGGATCCGAGTCATGTCCTCGATCATTCAGAGTTAGTCGTTGGTACCGACTTAACTTACGAGGAACAACCCGTATCTATTTTAGACCGGCGAGAGAAGGTACTCAAGAATTGGACGATCAGCCTTGTCCGTGTTGCTTGGAACCATCACTCTCCGGGAGAATCAACTTGGGAGCGCGAGGACGAGATCCGATCTCGGTATCCGTATTTGTTTGGTTTGTGAGGTATATCTTTATGCCATAATGACACGATCCCACATTCACTGCACCTGCTTGTATTGTACTTTTGTGATGTAGATAATAACTGCTTGTTAGCTAACTTGCATATGATTGTGCCTTGCTTGTCCTGATCTTTCAATCCCGTCTTGGCTGGAAATTCCGAGGACGGAATTTTTCTAAGAAGGGTAGAGATGTCACTCCCTGATTCTGGTATACGTATTTTTAGCACGTATACTGCTTATTTGTAATTACGTATATTTATACGATATTTATTTTGTTGTATTTCATCATGTATATCCCAAATTATTTGACAAAATAATATTTCGTAATTAATTTTCTGTGATTTTAGTTTGCAGTTTTGGCTCTAATTGGGTGACATGTTCTCGGTTCACTTGAACCCGTTGGGTCATCATGAACCAACTTGGTTTAGGCTTTTATATAAAACCCCATTCCTTCTCTCTCTCATCTCATTATTTCTCTCATTTATTTCCTCCACCAACCAAGGCAAGTGCCAACTTGCTCAAGAGAGGGATTTATATTTTGTTAATGATTTCTTACAAACTGATTTGTCAAATATGTTCTTCTCCTCAATCTATACTAGTTTAGAACTTGAAAATTTCTATTTTGAAGCTTTGATTTTTGTAGATCTAAGTTTTTCTCCATTTTCGGATTTACATGGTTTTGATCTATTTTCGTTAGGATTTTGTGGGTTTTGATGCTTCCATGTGGAAGAGAATTCAATTTCACTCAAGTTAGAACTTTGAAAATCTAGATTTGGTTTTGATTTGGTCAAGTTAAGGAAATTGGAAGTTTTGGTGTTCTTGAGGAGGCTCTCGGCCTGGAAGAGAAGACCCTTCAGCCTACGCTCTTTAGCGCAAGTTGAACTGCGCAGCTCGCCTTTTGACGAATGGCGCAACCCTTCGGCCAGCACATTGCGCTGAGCTGAACTGCGCTGGCGCTCCTTAGCTCCAGCGCCATCCGACCCTGCGCAGTTTAATCCCTGCGCAATCTAACCCAGCGCGCTTGACTTCAGCACAATCCATTCCCTGCGCAACCTGACCCTGCGCGATCTGATCCTGCGCAGTCTAACCCTGCGCAGTCTGATCCATGCGCAACCCGACTCTGGCGCAATCCATCTCCTGCGCCATCTAACCGCTGCGCAGTCTAATGCCTGCGCAACCTAACTCTGCGCGTTTGACCCCTGCGCAGTCTAACCCTGCGCGTTTTGACTTCTGCGCATTTGACCATGCGCATTCTGACCTGGGATCTTATATATTATACTTTCTTGTATATATATAGGTGAATGTTTGTGTATGCTATATATCCTTACGCCTTTTGTCCCGAGCATGATATGAGCACTAATGTGACCTCGGAGAACAAAGTGTTCCTTCCTGATACATGTACCTGAATGTCCCAGTTCTTGTTCATGCTCGACAAATGACTCGTAACTCCACGTGGCGTATTTGCATTGATGCATTACACTAAGGAGGGTAGAACATGTTGACATACTAATTGACATGGATCCTCTTTGGGGTACTCGTACCAAAGTACGACTTTAGGAGGATAATCATGCAGGCCACAGCATGTGAGTCCAAGATTTCACCTAGGGTTAAACTAGGCAACTAAATATACTAGATGCATGGGGAGGGCAGAATCTCGAGATCGTGTTACACCAGCCGCCTTGAGATATTGTCTTGACGCGCCGGCTGGTCTCCACGGATGCTGTGTCATCTGCAACGAGTGGATGACTGTATCTGATTAATTCCTGCTATATATTATATGTTTTGGCAAGGTGGCCTTGCGAGGGACCTGTGCTCAATCATACCTGTCTACGCGAACCCCTGGGTTGGCTAGCCTTGCTGGAAAGATACGATCTGAGGATTTCTTAATAACATGATGCGAGGATAACCTCGTCCCACTAGAAACTCGTAGACTTGATTGGCCGTAAAAATGACTTGCTTGTATCCTATTACCTTCCGTGAATAACTGAGGAAGCAGACTGTCATGGTACATGATCCAACCCATGTTCTTGTTTGATTGTTGGGTTGGTTATCGTCCTATGATAGGCTGTGGACCGAAGTTATGAACGGAAGACTTATTCTGATTGTGAAATGCTACTTCTGTGAATGACTGAGGAACATGGTCTATCATGGTACATGATCCAACCCATGTTCTTGTTTGATTGTTGGGTTGGTTATTGTGCCGCGATAGGCTATCGACCGAAGTCATGATCAGGAGATTTTATTGTTTATACCTTTTAACTTATGTGAAAGTTATAGAGTACGATACGTCCCGACTCCATGCGGCACCTTTTGTCCTTGTTTGGTTGTAAGGGTGCCATATGGGTTCGAAGATGTTTGCGCTACTCTATAATGGTAGCATCCGTATTATTATTATCAGTCATTCTATTAACTGGGTTTTTAATCTTAACTCTTGTGCCCCTTTGGCGGTACTTGCTATTCGGGGCTGACCCCGCTGGTTTTGTTTGGCCAGATCTCGTAGCAGAGCCAGAGGACGCGATCCTTCTTCCTGATATCCATGGTGCATACTAGGAGCATGGCTGGTCGGGGACTCGAGTGGGTTTCTTCTCCACCACTCCTGCTTATACTTTTGCGGCGTTTAGCCACCGGCACCTGTTAGCCGGATTACTTGATATTTTGTGTCAGTACATAATTGTAACTAAACAGACTGCAGCTGTGTATAATTTTGTGCTCATGACTCTCTGAGATAGCTATGTTATAAAGCTAGTCTCTCATGATCATTTTGATGAAGCATCGGGGACGCCTTACTGCTTTATCTTTAATGTTCATTTATTTGCTGATGTGATTTGATTGATTGAGACATAGAACTCTGTGGGACCATAGGAGACTCGCTTGTAGCATGTACCCCCTAGTCTCTCGACAGCCACGATCGCCGTATGACGTTACGTACCTCATATGGAGTAGCTGGCCTAGTCCGTCTCCGTATTTCGGTACTGGGGCGTGACAGTTCTAGAATGCTATAAAGTATTTACAGCATTCATAAACGCTATAAACCATCAACAGCATACACGAACGCTATAAACCTTCTACAGCATTCATGAACGCTATAATTTTATAGCGTTCACATGTCTGGACATACTATAGCGTGGGCGATCATAGCAGACAGAATATGCTATAGAAGGCTTTTTATAGCGTTCTGCACATGCTATTGTAGGCCATATTTGTTGTAGTGAACGTTCCCTCCGAAAGGGCTGCACCGGGGTACCGGGACCGTTCGACCTAGGAGGAATATAATCTTTGATAGGCGTACATCCGTAAGACGATAGCAACCGCTTAGGAAGATGTGAAAGCCGAAATGATGGTATGCAGCGGTATGTTTCGGTTGTTTGGGATAGCAACCCAACCGGTGAAACGCCGGGCTACCCAAATTCGAGAAAGAAAAGAAAGAGAGAAAGAAAGGAAAGAGAAAAGAAAGAGAGAAAAGAAAGAAATAAAGAAAAATGCCTTTAGTCCATTTTGGCGTAGATATGCCAACGACCATCATATAGTTAAGGAATGATGGATTGAAAGTGCAGGCACATATGTGTCCCGCACACATAGATCCTGCATAGAGAGCACTTATAACATGACAGAAAAAGAATGGACCGTATTCATCTTGCGTCAGTGCAAGGGCGAGTGCGTCGACTTGGTAAGAAGTCACGCCACGAAACAAACATGAGATTACTTGCATGCTTGCCTATTCAATTCGAATAACATGCTTGCCATGATAACATGCTTTATCGCTTTCGAATATGCCATAAAATTGACCCTAAGGAGAATATAGCAAGAACATAAGCTAAGTTGCATGATTGAAAATAAATACAAAAATGTCGGTTTAGAAAGTTGGTCTTTTCGTCAGTACATGCGAGGACGAATGTACTAATCCCTACCAGCTTTCATGTAGGGTGCAGGAAATGGATTGCTCGCGGCAAAGTTTTGCTTGATCGCGTAGAGGCATGGAATGCCGTCACGTTTGAAGCGCACGATCGCATTGACGCTCGGACTTGCAACATGATTGATACGATCGAGATATAGAAGGCATGATGTATGGAACAGTGAAATCTTTTGTTGGCAAGAGAGAACCTGAATGTTGTAGCCAATCTGGCATATATTTAGGCTATCGAAAGCCTTTGTAATCTCAGCTCGAATATCAATAAAGTGATTTGTTTCGTATACTCTATTTTCCTTTCGTTGCTAATAGCAATTCAAAGATAACCATTTGAGAACTTGTCATCTTGCCTTGCACGAGCGCAACTCCAGGCTCGTGCGACATTACGTCCCCTGCGAGGACGATGATTCGGACGATTATTCCGGGTTGGGGCGTGACAGAACCTGCGCCTTTCGCACCGTGGCCCCATTGCTACCACCAGGCCACAACCCACGTATGAACACACACACACACACACACACACACACACACACACACATATATATATATATATATATATATATATATATATATATATATATATATATATATATATATATATATTCTAGATATGTGCCTTGTATACGTGATCAGGCTCCGTTTATGAGCACAGATTAATAAAAAGAGGGGTTTTCGAGAAAAAATATATAATATAATAAAATAAATATATATTCTGTATATGCATGCAGCTTCTGCATTGTACTGAATAACAAACAACTAGTAGAATCTATGATATTTTACTATTTTCCACCACAAATGACTGTCCTACAAATTTTTTTGATGATTGCTAAAAGCACTACAAAATTTGCTTAGGACAACCCAAATTTTGGTGCTAGCCCACTTTGTAGGAACTTTTATTTTTACTAGCCCAAAATTTGCTATGACTGTCCTCCATCTCCTCCTCCTTCTCCTCCTACTCCTCGATCTACCCCCCCCCCCCATCTCCTCCTCCTACTCCTCTGCCCCCCCACCCCATCCGGCCTCCTCTTCCCGCTCCTCTGCCCCCCCTAATTCGGGCTCCTCCTCCCGCCCCCTCCTCGTCGTCCGTCCACCAATTGTTGACGGGGGAGGGGGCTGCAGCCGCGGAGGAGGAGGGGGTGGGAGAGATGCGATGGCGGCGGGTGTGGGGGCTGCAGCTGCGGAGGAGGAGGGTCGCAAGGGCTGTGAGAGAAGGAGGTGTAGGACATGTAACGGTGGAGGAGCCCTCTTCCTTTGAGCTCGCCTCCGCGCGTCCTCGTCGTAGTCGAGGACTGTCAAAGTTTTTCTTTGACGGTCCTAAAGATTTATGACTGTCAAATTTTTGACAGTCACATTTATTGGAAGGACTGTCAAATTTTTTGACAGTCCTAATTTAGGACTTTCAAAATTTTTGACAGTTTTTCCAATAGGTAGTACTATAAAAAAAAAATTGACAGTCATAAAAAAAATTTGGACACCATGAGTAAATTTTTTTGAATGCAATTTTTGAAATAAAACAAAAAAATATTTGGACTGAACAAATTTTATGGTACCTTTAGTAATCTTTTTTCTTTTTATAGTTAGAGACATCTTTACATTTTCAAGGGGCAATGTTGTCCAAAATATAGAAACAGTCCTACAAGGGGTTGCTAATCATAAAACATTAAAAATTAGTCTTAATTTTTTTTTTTTTTATAAATTTGTTAAAATCTTTTCGGGTGGGCAGCAAGGTCAGGTTGGAGTTGATCGGAAAACATGTTAGAAGTATAGTTTCTAGATTGAAGGAGATATAGAGTTAATTAGACTGAGCTCCATAAATATTCAAAAATTAGTGTTTGGACAATGAAGATGTCCAGCTAAAAAATTGGGTTATAAAGTGACGGGTTGACTCATGTTTACTATTCAAAATATGTTAAATAGACATAAGATTATAAACATTTTTTTTCCATGAATTCTGTTTCAATTTATTTATTATAAAGTTTGGATGGTCAACATGTATCAACCGTTATCTCATAACCTAAATCCTAAGCTGAATATTTTCAGTTTGAATGTTTCTATGACCCAAAATGTAATCAAGACTATAGCTTTCATATTAAGTCTTTATTTATATTATATACTCATGAGTTATTACACTCATTTTCACTTCAATAGACTACTTCTAGGCCTCGTTTGGTTCACGGAAAGGAAATCAATTCCCATGTATTTTCCATGGGGATGGAAAAGTAGAATTCCTATCAAATTTCCTTTCTTATGTTTGGTTGGTGTAGGAAAGGAAAGAAAAAATATATCATTATTCCAACAATATCCAATGCCAACATAATTATAATGAAGAGTTAATTGATAAAATAGGTAATAAAGCAAGGCTACTTTTGTCATAATGTTTGTAATTAATGTTGGGAAAGGAGGAGGGAAAATGAATCCCATGGGTCATGAGAGGAACCATTTTCCCTCCTATTTTCCCCTATGTTAGGAAAGTGTTTTCCAAATTTGTGGTTACCAAACAAAAAAAAAGGAACAAGTTTCCTTTCCGGATTCCTTGAATCCGTGAACCAAACGAGGCCCTAGTGTATGCCCTAAAGAAGTGGGAACTATGATCACATGGGGTTAGCGAATGTGCCTCGTACTAAGAGTGAGTCTTTATACTCATGAGTCTTTATTACACTCATTTTCACTTCATGAGTTATTACACTCATTTTCACTTTATTTATATTTTATACTCATGAGTCTTTATTTATATTTTAAAGGTGTGGGAACTTTTATGATCACATGGGGTTAGCGAATGTGCCGCGTACTAAAAGTTTTGTACTATGTATGCCCCTAAAGAAGTGGGGACTATTATCACGTGGACTGCGACCACATATAGATAGGGTCACAACATTCAACCTTACAAATGATAGATACGGTGAAGTGAATCTGACCCATTTTTGGTCCAAGACTGATCAATGTTTCCTGTTTCTATTATTAGAAAAAGACGCGTTTCAAAATTCAAACCAACTTTTTTTTCCAGAAAGGATGTTATCTAATGTTATTGAATGTCTTGTGCAATCTCTATCTTATTGCATATCCAATCTTAATCGAGGTGAATGAGAAGTCTCCATCATCTTAATTGAGGTGAACGAGAAGTCTTCAGAGTAGTGTACCACGGAGCGGTTGCGGATAAGTCGAGGATAAGTGTTACACGTCACATATTAGTATTTTGTCTACACTTCGATTCGTAAGTCGGCACACAAGTTTTCTATTCCAAGACCCATGCCAGCATTTCGAAACATTTAGCTAGATATACTACAAGAAAAATAGTTTTTCTTGACGGTTGTTTTCTGTCAAGAAATAATTTTCTTGACGGTTTTGCATCTGTGCCAGAGTCAAAAAAAAAAAAATCCAAAAAAATTCATATTTTTTTCTTGACGGTTTCTTATTTTGTTTTCTTGACGGTTTTAAACCGTCAAGTAAAAAAACTATCTTGACGGTTTTAAACTGTCAAAAAATTATAGCAAAAAGCTGTCAAGGTAATTGAAACTTTTCTCTGGCCTATATGACGGGTAATGACCGTCAAGAAAATCCTTTCTTGATGAAAACAAGGTCAAAAAAATAATCTTTCTTGATGTTTAAAAACCGTCAAAAAATGATGTTTCTTGCAGAATTCAAATACTTGTTGACATTTATAACCTTCAAGAGAAACTAATTTTTGTTTAACCAAAACTGTTTATAATTATATAATATATGCTTCCTTTTGCCAGTTACCAAAAACACATAGTATTGTTAAACACAATCTTTTTATTGATAATAAATTCAAAGTTTGTACATCGCAAACATCCAAGAATGGAGGAAGAAGAGTACAAAGAATCATAAGGAAGACAAGGTGATAATTGTTGGAGTGGGTGGGGTTCCCAACCTATGTGGAGAAGACCCCGGAGATGTAAGCTCCCAAGATGTGGCATGAGAAGTTTGATAAAGTCATAAGATCAAACGTCTACAGGGTCAGCGAGACGGACAATTGTGTGTACACAAAGTTCGCTGATGGGAGAGAAGTTGTTGTTTGTTTATACATGGACGACATGCTGAGCTTGGGTACAGATCTAGCAAGTATCACTGAGACAAAGAAGTTCCTCTCATCTAAGTTAAGCATGAAGGACTTAGGGAAAGCTGATGTTATCCTGTGGATAAAGATCATCCGGACGGAAACTGGAGTGGCATTGTCACAGTCTTATTATATTGAGAAGATGCCACACGCTATGGGTATCATGATCTTCCATGAATCGATACGCCTTATAGGTACGACAAGAAGTTGAAGCCAAATCCAAGGAAAAGCGTCAGGTAGTTGGAGTACTCTAGTGTCATCGGAAGTTTGATGTATGCAACTACTGCCACAAGGTCTGACATAGTTTTTGCCGTGGGGATGCTGACTCGATTCACGAACAATCCAGGTATGGAGCACTGGAAAGCTGTGAAGAGGGTTATGAGATAGCTCAGAAGGACTCAGAAGTATGCATTGCACTACTGCGGAGATCCAAAAGTAGTGGAAGGCTTCAGCAATGCAAGCTGGTGATCAGAAGTAGAGAGTGAGAGGTCCACATGAGGATATGTTTTCTCTATGGGTGGAGCTGCTATATCGTGGAAGTCGAAGAAGCAGACTATGTTATCTCACTCTTCTATGGAGTCTGAGTTCTATGCACTGACGGCTGCAGCGGATGAAGTAGAATGGCTTTGGAAGCTCATGTATGATCTTCCAATGGTTGGTGCGCATATACTGATGGTACCGATCGATATACTGCGACAATCAGGCGACTACAACAGTGGAATCGAATGGCCTCTTCAATGGCAATAAGAGGATTGTACGTCTAAGGCACAGGACGATAAATGATCTTATTAAAAGATGAATCATTGCCATAGTGGATGTTTGGAGTCAGAAGAATCTGGCAGATCCGTTCACCAAAGGTCTCAAGCGCCAGCTGGTTGAAGACACAACAAGTAAGATAAACTTGAAGCCACTCTGATATTATGTCTTTGCAATTATACTATAAAGTTTTGTGCTATTAGTTCAAAGAGAAATCTACTAGGCATCTAACTTTTAGTTCAAGGAAGAACCATTGACTGGAAGAATAACAGGAACAGTAGGCAAATCCTTTGGGATGTTGCGGGGTTATGAACCCAGAATCACTGTTGTCTACTAATTGTTCTTTACAAAAAACAAAGTCCTGTGGGAGGATGGCTTGAAAGTCTTAATGAGTTCTCAGGCATCTGGGATGTCTGGCGTACTTTATAGGAAGCATGGGTAGCACAGCACTACAAAGGAGTATATATAGTACTCCATGCTACAGTGGGGTGACACCACATGAGGTACCTTGTGAGGGTAAAGCCTCGGCTTCGGGCCAAGTCATAGCGGCGTAGCACCGCACATATGCAAGAGGACCTAATGCTGTATAATGAAGAGTGGTAGACAACACTACAAAGAGGCTGGGCCTCATGTTACAGTGGATGACACCACATGAGGCAGGACCTCGGCTTTGCAAGTCATGTCACGGCCGCGTAACACCGCAAGAAAGCGAAAGGCTTCATGTTGGATAGTTTGGCACTACAAAGAGGTTGGACCTCATGTTACAGGCGGTATGACACCACATGAGACAGGACCTCGACTTCGGGCCATGTCATAGAGGTGTAGCACCGCAAGGAAGTAAAATACTTTATGCCAAAGACTCTTTAAAAGAACTCACCTAGAGTGTATGAAAAAAGATATAGGATGTCTCTTGAGAAAAAATTTGTAGACACCCAAGATATATACACCGAAATCAAGATGGCACAAGGTCTTTAATGTGCAGCCAGAAGCGCAGTTGATGTCATTATGTAAGTAAGAAGAATTACAGTTATGGTGCAGAATTCAAGGCTTAATCCATTCTTGTATCATATTGTCATTTAACCCATGCGAAAAGATTCAACTCGTAGCGACATCTATCCTAATGCATGATGGACAGTCACTGTGGGGAACGCTCAACCCATATATAAAGATATGTGGAGAATTGTTCGTATTTTTGCTTGTTGGTGTTTTGCTTTAGAAACTTGAAAGATAGTCCCACATTGAAAAAACCAAATGGATTGTATCTCTATATAAAGCTTTGCTTGTGTTGAGAGATCACATGAAGTGTGGAGAGGCACATGGGTGCCATGTGGGAACATTTTTCTAGTGGAAAGAAGGCTAAATCAACAAAGAAGCATTAATGCTTTTTGTCATGCTCATGGGATAATACCCTTATGGAGCTAAGTCCGGAAGGGACTTAGCGACTCGGACTCGGGCTCAAGGGCGTAAATTGATATTTTGTTGGTGCACTTTGCACTTAGCACGTCAGCATCGACGTATTGTGCGTTCGTGTGCTCGTCTCTGCGCGAGTCGCAGTGCAGGCACAGCAGGCGTGCAGGTGTAGCAGGCGCGCAGGTGCCGCGGGGCTGCGGTTCTGGGTGCGCAAGTGCTGCGGGCTGGTCGCACAGGTGCTGCGGGACGACAGGGCTGCGGGCTGGGTACTGGACGCGCAGGTGCTGCGGGATGCTGCGGGCTTCGCAGCTAAACGCGCAAGTTGACGAGCTTAGTGGCTATGGGGCGCAGGTGGCGTATGATGTGGCGGATTAGAAGATTTGAGCGGTTATGGAAAGATTGAGTTAATTGATCAGATCCGTTTTATGTGGAATTTAAATTTAGTTCATTCAAATCTTTCCATTATTCGCTTCTATCTTTTCGCAATCAGTTACGACCAGGAATATGATTAGGGTTTCGACCCTTCTCTATAAATACTCTCTTCGTGCCTTCATTAAGAGCTTACGCCAAAATAAAGAGACGAAGAGCGAAGTGCTGCCGCCGCCATCGAAGTCCTAAGGAGTTCTTCGAGTTCGTAAAGAAGGTGACAGCGAGCGTTCAAAAGTTTTTTTCAAACTTGCTGGTTCCTGAAAGCAGATCGCAATCAGACGAATCTTGCTTTGAGCAATGGTGATCTTCATCACCCCAGCAAAGTCGTTGCATCAACTCCGGTTGAGAGTGATTATTCTTATCATTGCATCAACTCCGGTTGAGGACGATCATTCATCTCGTTGTATCAACTTCGGTTGAGAACGAGTATTCATCTCACTCTTAGGTGAACGAATTTTTCGTCTCTCTGAAAATAAGAGTTCGAGATTTTCATTTTCCATCAAAAAATCTGTTTCGAGAATAATACAACCTACACAACACAATCCAAATAAAAGTAAAAGTTCCAAAATCACTCAATAAACCATTCCTCTCGTTAGGAAAGTGATACTCCAAGTTCCACGGATAGTTACAAATTTTAAATGTGGTATCCGTACCCATAGACTCGTTTAGCAGGAAAAAAAGTTAGCAGTGGAATTTGAGAATTATCATAAAGACAAAAAATTTTGAGATCCAGAAATGTCAAGCTAATTTAAACGAATAAGTACTTCATTATTGTAGTACTATATATTGTTGGGAAATCGGAAGTAAGAGAAAATATATATAAGTTTACTGATTTGTGCTTTTTGAAGTTATATATGTGTTCCTTTTCAAACCTCAGGACTTTAGACAGCATAAAAATCAAAGAACCGTTGCAGTCAATATGTAAGTTCTAAAGAAAGTTTGCCAAGTTGGTAGACTGGAAAAAGAAAGAATTTTAGCCTAGAAAATCGCTTCTTTTTCAAATTCCAAACCTGAAAAATCTAGTGGACTAGAGTAAAACATCCATGTCAGTAAATAGGTCAGATTTTGGAAATTTTCTACATTTTTAAGAAGTGTGTACATTACATTAACCTTATCCATTAAAAACACAATTAAAATATTGATATTTTTGTCGCAAGTATATATAAATAAGCAGCATGTAGGAAACAGAACATACTACATATATAGTAGTATCTTATAATCGTTATAATTACAACTGAATGATGGGTAGGCACCAAAAGAACTAGTAGTAATCACCTATAGAGCTAATCCATAACCTCCATTTGCTTCTTGCTTGAAGCAAAGAATCTGCAAGAACATAGTGTTGGAAATATAAGCTAGAGAGTTACAAGTTTTAATTAAAGAGAAGAAATATCCTATGTTATATGTCATGTTTATATGCATGACAAGTTTCATTTCGGTTTCCTCATTTTCTATTTAACTTATACCTTTAATAAACATGTAACTTATGCAAATACATATGCTATATAAGAACATCATCTTGTATCTATTTTTATCAAGCAAAATCAACAACATACTAAAATAATGCTCAATGAAGGAATAAATTCTAGAACCACGTATTATCATATCAAGGTACATTCTTCTTGCAGCTGACTACTGTTTTAAATCCAGGTTGACCATATTTATCATCTTCGTGGGAAGTATGTTCCACCCATCGAGGACTTCAGATTTGGAGACAGGAAGACATGCACTTAAAGGCAAACTACCACCACCATACATTGCTTGAACATATGTCATATACACCTAGAATGGAAAACATATATATCTAGTGGTTAACCACTTGACTATATATATATATATATATATATATATATATATATATATATATATATATATATATATATATATATATATATATATAATTTGGCCCCTTATCAAATTAAATTTATCTCCGGTGCCTACACACTACACATTATTTCCATAATAATTATACCCTTAAGCTAATTTTTCAAATAGACCATTTTAATTTGACTTCATTATTTAGATAGTTCAATACAATTAATTTTATATGTGTGGTCTATATTAGACAAAATGATGTAACATGCATGGAAGTATAACAACTTGATTTAACCCACTCAGAACTATATATGAGAGCATATTTGTGCATCCAAATAAAATACCTAGTTGGATTTCGCTGGCCGATTCCATAACCCTATATTGATAGTTTCGACCAACCGTCCAAATAATACAACAGCAAGACGAACTAAAACTCTCCATGTTGCTGTGCTAGCTGGCAGATGGGTGCACTTATCATCAGTTGATAAGAACATTTAGGCTGCTGCTGGTGGGGTCCGCGCAGATGCTCAAGAAAGCACCTCCGAATCCTCCTCCGATGCGCCATGATTATATTCCTTTTCCTTTGGCAACAAGTGAACAATATTCTCTCTTTTATTTTACAGTATTAAAGTTTAATAAATTGAAAATACACTCTTTGCACTGGGTTAGCCGATCTCTATAATGATTTAAAAATACTTGGCTAATATTGATGATCAAAGTTGAGTGAAGATGACTTATTTTGGATTTTATTTGTTTCTATTAGGCCAAAGTTAGGTTTTAAATTGACTGTGGCCAAGTCTAACCCAGTCAATTTCATAGAAGCAAGATGAACATTGTTTAATGATTTGACATGTAAATCCTAGCCTAGGAACAGATAACCATTCAGTTACGTTTGGAATACTCTCGTCTCACAGAGATGAGGAAATTGATGGAAGAGGACATAAATTGATGGCTCAATTCAAAGCCATGGGATGTTTCTGTGATAAATTTGAGCGGGAGAAGAACATCCATGAGTGGGGGTGGTTCTGAGGGTCCACCTGACATCAACATGCATGGTGTTAAATTCTTCACAAGATGACTCTCATGCTATATGTGTCATTTTGTACTGGCTCAGCTACAACTTCCCTATCTAGCCTCTAGGTGAGTCAGAGAACTCAGATCGCTACTCCACCTCTAGCTCTTGGGCTGCTGCCAGCATGTTTACACTTTTTGTCCCTATCAGAAAATTTTATGTTGGATAATAAATTTTGAGAATATTAAAATTCTCAAAATAAATACAAAACGGCATATGAGGTGACATTTTTTTTGATTTTGAGAAAAAAAAACATATCATATGAAAAAAATAATCGATTTACAATTTTTTAAATGAAAATGTCAGATGCATTTGTATTTTTTTTGTTGACGAAAATGACATATCATCTGACCATATGAGTTGGCATTTTTTTTTTACAAAAAATGTTAGTTCATCTGGCGTTTATAAGACAAATTTTTTTTAAAATTATTTATAAGGACACATCAAAAGTTGATCAAGACTATTTCAAAGCTAACTCTGATTAATTTACAAGTTTGTCTTTGAAAAAATTACTCTGGGCTAGCCCAAATGTAAGTATATAAGTCAACATTTTATTTTATTTTCTCTCTTCTCCTTCCTCACATGAAAAAGAACTTCCTCACATGAAGACCACGAAGAACAAGAACAAGAACAACATCTCCTTTTTCCAAACCCTAGTTTATTTTTTTTGCTCTCTTCTTATTTCTCAAATCTCTTTTTTCAAATCCTAGTTTATTATTTTATTTCTTCTTGTTTGGACATTATGGATGAAATCCTAGTTGTAGAAAAAATTGGGTTATCAAATCTATCAAATCTATTAATCTATTATTCAATTTTTTCTTCATTAATAGAAGAAATTATGGATGAAATCCTGTTATAGAAGAAATTATGGATGAAATTCTAGTTGTTGAAGAAATGGGTCCATATCAGGACTGCCACAATTTCTGGCAGTCCTAAAAATATTGAGGACTGCCAAAAATTGTGACAATCCTGAATTTGACTTGTTGTACAACAGGACTGCTAGGAATTGTGGCAGTCCTGAAATAGACTTGGTGTACAATAGGACTGCCACAATTTCTGGCAGTTCTAGAAGTATTGAGGATTGCCATAAATTTTGGCAGTTCTGAAAGGGACCTATTCTACAGCAAGACTGCCACAATTTCTGGCAGTTGTAGAAGTATTGAGTACTGCCAGAAATTGTAGCAGTCCTAAAAGGTATTTATTGTACAGCAAGTCCATTTCAGAACTGCCACAATTCCTGATAGTCTTAAAGTCGAAATTGTCGAATAAAAAATCATATGTTAGGGTTTATTTTCATCTTGATAATGGAGTAAAATATACAATTTAGGGTTTATTTTCATGCATTCTTTGTGAGAAAAAGAAGTATTAGGGTTTGTACATTGTTTGTGAGAAGCTTTTGGGTGTCATCGAAATTGAAAATGAGAAGGAAACTAGAATTTTGATGGAGATGGTGAGGATGGAAATGGTGGAGAAGAAAAAGAAGATGAGAAAAAAACTGGATTTTGATGGAGATGGTGAGGATGGAAATGGTGGAGAAGAAGAAGATAATGAGAGGAAATAGAGCTTTGGAAGAGAGAGAGAGTGAAATATGAAAATAAAATTCAAAATTGGGGTTTGGGGGAGAGGGGGGGATGTTGGGTTGGGACAGCCCAATGAGTAAAAAAAATAGGATGTCCTGAGTAATTTTTTCTTAAACCTGGACTAGCCCCAATTCGAACTGCCCCTGATCAACTTTTGATGTGTCCTTATAAATAATCTTTTTTTCTTCTAATGGTTAAACTTACAACTATTAAATTTACAATGGTTAGCTTTACAATGGGTAGAATTTTGACATAAATTTAAGGATTCAAGCGGATTTTTTTAACCATTCCCTTTCTCCTTCAGTCTCTCTTCCTTCTACAATCTATTGCAAACTCTCTTCCTTCTATAATCTCTTTGTAAACACTCTTTCTCCTACAATCAGTTTTTTCAAAGACAAAATAATCACATACATCTCCTACAATCACACCCATCTCCATCTCCTGGAACCTACACTACCAAACTAAGACATACTAGCGACGTTTTTAGCGACTCCAGTACTTGACGTCGCTAAAGTTAAAGAATTTAGCGACTCCAGAAGGAAATGTCGAAATACGTTTGCAATGGATTACACGACTAATAGAGGCAAAAGTTGGGTATTTTTGAAAACATGGTCGTTATGAGTCGGTGAACGTCACTATTTTTTTTTGCGATGTTTAGCGATAATATTTTCTGATACGTTGCTGAATTTTTTATAGGTGCGACATTTAGCGACATAGGACTTTGACGTCGCTAAGTTTTTTCATATACCCGATCATTTTTACTTCCCCCATTCATTCTAAATCTATCAAAATCCCAAATTCCCTCCCCAAATCCGCAACCCTCCCTTCAGCAATCATCCTCCCCTCCTGCGATCGTCCTCCTACCGTCCTCCTACCACGACTATCCTCCCTCCGGTGTAGCTCCGCTTCGCCCCCCTCCTCTGTTAGTGCCGGGACACAATTTTTCGATGGAAAAATGAGAATATGAAACAATTGTAAAAATAATATTCCAACGCAACACTTCTAGAAAGGTTGCGCAAGTATAATGAAGATCTAAAAGATATCGTTATGATATTACGAGAATCTAAAAAGATTTCGTAATCACAGCAGCGAAGAAGATGACAGGCGAGAGATGGAAGATGGCCTGCTGGGGTGAATGATCACCGTTGCTCAAAGCTTTATTCGCCCTACACGAACAGCTTCCAGGAACCAGCAAGTTCGTCGGAGAACTTGGAACACTCCTGCTCTTCTGACTCCTCGGATGGACACGAACTCCCGTGCAAAAGCAACGCTGGTGCGGCGCCTTTCCTCTCTCTCGAAGGCTGCTGGAATTCGCAAGCAAATTTCGATCAGAACTGTGTTAAAGAACACGTCTGAATTCTCTGTTTACTTGTGCTAAAAAATACTTCGTAAACTTTCTGTGGTGGGATCTCTTTTTATTCTATAACTCAGCCTTGCGAGGGAGGATGCCTTATATAGGCCCTGCAGCAACTGGTCGGTTGCCACAAAGTTAGGGACGTGGTAATAACTACCCCGAACATGTAGCAACCGTCCAGAACATGCAAACGCACATTCTGCTACCAACTGCGTACAACCCGCGCTCCTTGCACTCTGCGCGACAGAGCGTGCACTGAACTACGTACACTGTGCGCACTGCACGCACTGCACACACGACGCACGCAGCGCAACTCAGCGCAACCCAGTGCAACCCGCACAACTCAGCGTAACCCAGCACAACCCAGCGCAACCTGAGCGCAACCTGGGCGCGCACCTGGGCAGCACAACTGGGCTTGCACAACTGGGCAGCGCAACTGGGCTTGCGCAACGTGGCAGCGCAAGTAGCTCGTGCAACGAGCGCAACTAAAGTGCACTATGCGCCTAGCGACGATGCTGACGTGCTAAGTGGAAAGTGCGCCAACAAAATGCCACACTACGCCTCATGAGCCCATGAGCCCGAGTCCGAGTCCGAGTCCGAGTCCGAGTCGCTAAGCCCCTACGGGGCTTAGCTCCTAGGGAAATAAATTTCCCAAGAGCAAAAAGCATGAATGCTTTTATTGTTGATTTAGTCCTTTTTCCATTAGAAAAATAATTCCACATGGCACACCCATGTGCAACTCCACACCACATGTACATCTCTAAAATAGGAAAGCTATTATATAGAGATACAACTCCTTTGGTCTAGCCGATGTGGGACTAAAATTCACTTAGAAAAGATCAAACTCCAACAATCCCCCACATATCTCTATATATATGGATATAAGTGTTCTCCACAGTAACTGTCGGAGAGATGCCGCTAACGACTTGAATCTTCCCGTGTGGGTCAAACAACAGACTATAATACAAGAATGGACTAAGCCTTGAATTCTGCATCATAGTTGAAATTCTTTCCACTCGCATAATGTAGTTACATGTGCTTCTGACTACACATTAAAGGTCCTGTGCCAGCTTGGTTTCAGTGTATAATTTTGGGCGTCTACAAGTTTACCCTCAAGAGACGGCCTGATATCTCTTTGTCCATACACTATAGGTGAGTTCATTATAAAGAGACATGGCATGAAGCGCTTTGTGCTTCCCTTGCGGTGCTACGCCGCCATGACATGGCTTAAAGCCGAGGCCTTACCCCGCACCGGGAACCTCATCGTAGTGTCATACTACTATAGCATGAGACAACCGCCTCTTTGTAGTGCCAAACTACCCAGCATGAAGCCTTAGGCTCCCTTGCGGTGTTACGCCGCAACGACATGGCTTGCAAGGTCGAGGCTTTATCCCTAACCGAGTACCTCATCGTGGTGTCGTGCCACTGTAACATGAGAAACTCCTCCTCTTTGCAGTGCTGACTACACACCTCTTTATTTTTAACATACAGCATTAGGCTAACTGCCTATTTGCGGTGCTACGCCGCTGTGACTTGGCCTGCAAAGTCGAGGTTTTATCCTATTACTGGGCAGCACCCCACATATAGGAATCTCATTGTGGAGTCACCCCACTGTAGCATGGAGTTTCACTCCTTGTAGTGATGCTCTACCGTGCCTTCTGTAAAGCACACCAGGCATTCACTCTGCTTGAGAACTCATTAAGGCAATTAAGCCAACCTTCCCACAGGAACCATTTTCTGCAAAAAACAACAGTAGGCAACAGTGGTTATAGGTCCGTAACCTCTCCATGCTCAATAGAACATGTACCCACCGTTCCTGATATTCTTCCGATTAGTGGTCCTCCCTTGAACCAAAAGCTAGATGCCTAGTAGATAAATCTTTGAACTAATAGCATAAAACTTTATGGTAGGAATACAATAATACAATATCAGAATGCCTTCAAGCCCATTTTACAAGCTGTGTCATCGACCAGCTGGCGCTTGAGGCCCTTGGTGAACGGATCCGCCAGGTTCTCCTGACTCCGAACATCAATAACTGCAATAACACCTCTCTTGATAAGATCGTGTTCTGTCCTGTGCTTCAACCGCACAGTCCTCTTCTTCCCGTTGAAGAGGTCATTTGATGCCACCGCCGCAGTCGCCTGGTTGTCGCAATATATCGGTATCACCGGTATTTGTGCCCCAACCATTGGAAGATCATACATGAGCTTCCGAAGCCATTCTGCTTCCTCGGCTGCGGTATCAAGTGCAAAGAACTCAGATTCCATAGATGATCGCGAGAGCATAGTCTACTTCTTCGACTTCCACGATATAGCAGGTCCACCCACTTTGAAAATAAATCTACCTGTGGACCTCTCGCTCTCCACCTCTGAGCACCAGCTGGTATTACTGAAGCCTTCCACTATATTGCGGATCTTCGCTGTAGTACAGTGCATATGTCAGAGTCTTTTTGAGATATCTCATAACCCGTTTCACAGCTTTCCAGTGTTCAGCACCTGGGTTGCTCGTAAAACGACTCAGCATTCCCACGACAAAAGCTATGTCAGGCCTTGTGGCATTAGTAGCATACATCAAACTTTCGATTACGCTTGCATACTCCAGCTGCCTAACGCTTTCCCCAAAATTAGGCTTCAGCTTCAGATCATACCTGTACGGCGTATCGATCCCTGGAAGATCTCGATACCCATAACGAGTGATTATTTTTTCAATATAATGAGACTGTGACAGCGCTAGTCCAGTGTCTGTCCGGATGATCTTGATCCCTAAGATCACATCAGCTTCCCCCAAGTCCTTCATACTGAACTTGCTTGAGATAAATTTCTTTGTCTCCGTGACACAGCTAATATCCGTACCCAGGATAAGCATGTCGTCCACGTACAGACAAACGATCATACCTCTTCCATCAGTAAACTTCGTGTAAACACACTTGTCCGTATCGCTGACCATGTAGCCATTTGACCTTATAACTTTGTCAAATTTCTTATGCCACATCTTGGGAGCTTGTTTAAGATCGTACAAGGATTTTACCAACTTACAGACTTTGTCTTCAAAACCTCTGATGACAAATCCCTCTGACTGTTGCATGTAAATCTCTTCGGTCAGTTCGCCATTTAGGAAAGCCGTATTCACATCCATCTGATGTATCACCATCTTACGTATTGCTGCGAGAGCAATCAACATTCTAATGGTGGTCATCCGGGCTACTGGAGCATACGTGTCAAAATAGTCAATCCCCTGCTTCTGAGAAAACCCCTTGGCTACCAACCTAGCCTTGAACTTGTTAATAGTTCCGTCTGCTTTCATCTTCTTCTTGAAGATCCATTTGTATTCGATGGGTTTTGCTCCTTCATGAAGATCAACCAACACCCAAGTGTTATTTGAGGTGATAGAATTAATTTTATTGTCAATCGCCTCCTTCCAGAAAACTGCGTCTCTGGTCTTCATCGCCTCATCATAGGTAAGCGGATCTGCTTCCACATGATAGGTGACAAAATCACTTCCGAAGTCCTTCGGCCTCCTCACTGCTTCGTTGACGGCTCAGCGAGATCTGGTTCAATCGTTGTTTCAACAACAACATCTTCTTGGACCACATCTTCATTGAAGACCTGTGCACCCTCATTGTTCTCCGGAACATCCGCAAGAACAATATTCTTGTGCCTTGCAAATTTGTCTTCAAAATATTCTGCGTCGCGAGATTCAATGATATGATTTGACTCAATATCAAGAAATCTTCGAGCATCACTCTTCTCGGCATACCCCAAGAAGATCGTCTTAGTAGTCCTTGTCCCAAGCTTCTGAATCTTCAGATCTGGAAGCTTGACATACGCCAGACACTCCCACACTCGAATGACATTCAAGTTAGGTCTGACCTTCAACCAGAGTTCATGAGGAGTAACGTCTGAAGTTGCATGAGGCACACTATTTAGAATAAAAGCGGCCGTCAATGCAGCTTCTCCCCTGTAGCACTTAGGAAGACCAGCAGTCAACAACATTGAGTTAATCATTTCAGTTAACGTTCTGTTCTTCCTCTCTGCTACTCCATTTGATTGAGGAGAGTACGGAACCGTAGTCTCATTAACAATTCCATGTTCTTTGTAGAACGATACGAATTCATGAGACCTGTACTCCCCACCTCGATCACTTCTTATCCTTTTGAGTTGTTGTCCAGTCTGCCGCTCAGCTTCGGCTCTGAACTCCTTGAACTTCTCGAATGCTTCATCTTTAGCCTTCAGTAAGTAGACAAACGCATACTTTGAGAAGTCATCGATGAAGGTTATGAAATACTTCATCCCGGCCTTTGTAGAGAACTGTTTGAAGTCACAGATATCGGAGTGTACCAACTTCAGAAGATCTGTACTTCGATTAACCCGAGGAAAGGGTTTCCTTGTGATCTTTGTTTGAGCACAAACTTCACATTTCTCTACCTTACCCCCACACTTGGAGATAAGTCCTAGACTAGACATTCTGTTTATTCGTTACAATGAACATGTTCTAGCCTATTATGCCACAACTCAAGAGTATAAGCAGAATGAGTGACTTCATTAATCATATTAATTACATTGGACTGATTTACAAGCTGAAATTTTGAACATTCCTTCGGTATAAAAAGCTTTCCCGAAATATGTTCCTTTGATAGACATCACCATCTGGCCAACATTGATGTCCATCCTGAGGCCTGCTTTGCAGGGTAGGCCTCCTGAGATCAGGTTCTTGGCGATAGTAGGTACGTGCTTCACGCCTTGAAGCGTCAGAGACTTTCTCGAAGTCAGCTTCAACACCACCGTCCCGATCCCGAGCACTTCAGCTTGTGCCTGGTTCGCCATCATAACCACTTCAGAAGTAGGTGTATAGGTGGTGAACCACTCCTTACTGGAGCAGATATGGCAGGAGGCTCCAGTGTCCACCTACCAGTCAGAGTCAGTCCTTACCGCATCAACCTATGCAATCATAGCAATAATATCAGTGATCATAGATACCTTACTAGGCTCTCCTTGCTCTGATTGCTTGGTTTTTGCTTTTGCACTCATTCTTAAAGTGGCCTTTTTTGCCACACTTGAAGCAAGACATTTGAGACTTTGGCTTCTTCTTCTTCATAGAAGTTCCCTTGACTTTTAGATTGTCAGGGTCCTTCTTCTTGCTGTGGAAAGCCGCCTGCTTTCCCCTTGGTTCCTTGGTATGAACTATATTGGCGTTAGCCAATTGCTTGGACAGTGCGTCCACCTTCAGTTGAGCCCGCATCTGGTCCTCAACATAGATTTTCTGTAGGAGATCTTCAAGGGTGATCTCCAGCTTCTTCCTATGCATGTTTGCATAGAACTTGCTCCACCCAGCGGGGAGCTTTGAGACAATCCCTCCAACAACAAACTTGTCGGGGAGGGGCATTGCCGCGTCTTCCAACTTCTGTCGCAGTTTCAGGAACTCCTTCACCTGCGGCAGCATAGACTTTTCGTCCTCAAAGAACCACTTGTGATATTTTTCAACCACAAATATTTTACTGCGGTTCTTGTCTTCTTCGTAGAGTTTTTTCCAGAGACTCCCGTATGTCTCTAGCAATTGTCTTCTTACTGTAGGATTCTGCTAGGAAATCCTTCATAGCATTCAGGATAAGCAGCCTGCAAATGCTATTTTTTCTTCTCCATTTGGCCTGAAGTTTAGTAGCCGCAGTGATTGCGGCAGCAGACCCAGTATCTGGAATGGTAGATTCTTCCTCCAGAAGTACGTGATCTACGTCTTTGAGTTGAAGGGTGAGATATACCTTCCTCTTCCAGACTTGGTAATGTTCTCCATCAAACTTTTCTAACTTGCAAAAGTCAGAATTGAAGAGTGAAACATTAAAGTTTTCCATCGTAGCGATAAAGCTTTGAGATTGTTAGTGCCGGGGCACAATTTTTCGATGGAAAACTGAGAATATGAAACAATTGTAAAAACAATGTTCCAACGCAACACTTCTAGGAAGGTTGTGCAAGTATAACGAAAATCTAAAAAGATATCGTTATGATATTACGAGAATCTAAAAAGATTTCGTAATCACAGCAGCGAAGAAGATGACAGACGAGAGATGAAAGATGGCCTGCTGGGGTGAATGATCACCGTTTGCTCAAAGCTTTATTCGTCCTACACGAATAGCTTCCAGGAACCAGCAAGTTCGTCGGAGAACTTGGAACACTCTTGCTCTTCTGACTCCTCGGATGGACACGAACTTCCGTGCAAAAGCAACGCTGGTGCGACGCCTTTTCTCTCTCTCGAAGGCTGCTGGAATTCGCAAGCAATTTCGATCAGAACTTTGTTAAAGAACACGTCTGAATTCTCTGTTTACTTGTGCTAAAAATACTTCGTAAACTTTCTGGGCAGCGCAACTGGCTCGCGCAACGAGCGCAACTAAAGTGCACTATGCGCCTAGCGACGATGCTGACGATGCTAAGTGCGCCAACAAAATGCCACATTACGCCTCATGAGCCCATGAGTCCGAGTCCGAGTCACTAAGCCCCTACGGGGCTTAGCTCCCATGGAAATAAATTTTCCAAGAGCAAAAAGCATGAATGCTTTTATTGTTGATTTAGTCCTTTTTCTATTAGAAAAATAACCCCACATGGCACACCCATGTGCACCTCCACACCACATGTGCATCTCTAAAATAGGAAAGCTATTATATAGAGATACAACTCCTTTGGTCTAGCCGATATGGGACTAAAATTCACTTAGAAAAGACCAAACTCCAACATCCTCCCTCCTTTGATGCCGTCCACCCTCCTTCCGGCCCCAGCTCCACTCCAGCACCTACCGCCGCCGACTCCTCTCCTTGGGAAACTCCCTCCTCGGTAAACCCTAACCCTAACTCGGACATGCACACACACACACTCAGAGACAGAGACACACAATCGCCTTTACCATTGTCGTTGTCTTTTCGCCTATATTTTTTCTGTATGTGTTACGTATCAAATTAAGCACACGAGAGGAGTGAAAGAGAATGCCATTGATAGCTTGATGTAGTAAGGTCTTTGAAGCTTTCAGTTTGGAGATATAGAACTGGTGAATGATTCAAAGGAATACGGGAGGAAAATACTGGTTACTAGAGGACAAGGAAGTCAGTTAGATTGATAACTTATTTATCAAAACATACAAATTAGCGTATGATGAGTTTAGAGAGATTATATATTAAGCATGACAATGAATCATGTGGGTTTAATTAAAAAGTATTTAAATAATATTTACAAATATATATAACTACACGTAACAGATATTAAAAGTGAACCTGCAAGAGAAGTTACGGATCATGACTACGAATCCTACGGTTTTTTTCTTCCTTTTGACCTATCGAAGTATCGAGCTAGGAAGCTTTTGAGAGTTTAGGATTTATTTTTCCCTTTTGTCTTAAGAGACTTTTCAGTTTCCAAGAGAGACTATTTGCCGTATCACCACTATGTTGCACCTGCACAGGCACGATATGTTAAGGACACGACACTACGGACATGACACTTATTTTTGTTGTGTCCATAGAGTGTCCAATAAGTTTCTATATATGGAGTGTCTAATACGTGTCCAATACACACTCACCATTTTTGGAGTGTCTGCATGCGCTTCTTAGTCGTCGGTTGTCCCTAATCCATGAATGATGAGAACTTATTATACTACATTACAGAACTTAGATAATCCTAGGTATATGAAAGAAATTAATAAAATTTAGTTGTTATGCTGAGTATCTAAAAATGGATATGTGTATCCATCTTTGCAGAAGTATCTAAAAATGATTGAACAATATACTTGAATAATGTGTATCCATCTTTTCAAAAGTATCTAAAAATGGATATGAATTACTACTTGTGGCATCGTTTGTGGATATACAATCGTCATCCTGATGACATGTGCAGTGTGCGGGATGAATTCATACAAGGGGTAGAGTAGTTCATGCAATTCACCAAGACGTTCCTCTAGTTCATGGACGGTACCAAAATTAAGTGTCTATGTGTGAGATGTTGCAACTTGCAATATCATCAAGAAGTGGATGTCATATTTTATTTGTACTCGAAGAATTTTATGTCGAAATTCTATTAGTGGATCTCACATAGAGAGCTTGTACTTCGGCATCCACTATAAAAAAATGGCTTTTCTTGACAGATTTTCTCCGTCAAGAAAGAATTTTCTTAACGGTTCTGAATCAGTCATCTAGGCCCGAGCTAAGAAAAGTTTCATTTTTTCTTGACAGTTTCTAGTTATATTTTCTTGACAATTTTAAACCGTTAAGAAAAATAAAATTCTTGACGATTTTAAACCATTAAGAAAATATAGCCAAAAGTCGTCAAGGTAAATAGAAACTTTTCTTGACCCTTGCCTAGATGACGGTTTAAAACCATAAAAAAAAAAAAATTCTTGACGTAAAACCGTCAAGAAAATTTATTTTATTATTTCTTAGCAAAACTATGTATAATTATATATTATTTACCATATATATATATTTGAAGTAATGGGTACTTGTGGCGAACTCGCCTCCACTAGGGCTCGAACTCCCGACCACTTGGGTCGCATGCATCCCACTTAACCACTAGGCTAGAGATCATATATATATATATATATATATATATATATATATATATATATATATATATATATATATATATATATATATAAATAATAATAATAATAATAATTATTATTATTATTATTATTATTATAAACCAAGAACATTGCAAACATCGAAGAACTTTAATATACATAAATCTTTATATTTATAAATATAAAGTTAGTACATTGCAAACATCCAAGAACTATATATACGAATAAACCAAATATATAGTTTGTACAATATTAAAGTCCTTTTTTCTCATCAAAACTCATCTCTCGCCATCCTTCTAGCATATACCATGTATCACAAGAAAATCAATACATGGTATCTTTGAAAGAAGATCCTCATAGTTTGTTTCTGTTATTTGTTCCTGCCAGTTAATAGTACTTTAATTAGTAGCATTCCTATACTTGAGTAACCTACATTTAGTAAATGAAACATTGATTGTTAATAATGCCTAAAGAAAATGATACAAAATAATCAAATAAAACTACCGTCGTGTTAATGTTTGTACAATACACAGTCCTTGCACACATCTCACATTCATCGTCAGACTACGTGACAATAGCAAGTGCTCAGTTAGAGAAGCTCAAAATATAACTTTTAAAACAGGAACTAATTTAATTAAACAAGAGCTATTAACACTGAGAACTAAATTTAAAAATGAACATGACAGTCTTAGGGGGCGTTTGGTATGCGGAATACTATATAGCCGGAAATTCTATATTCCCGGAAATCAAATTCCAAGGAATTAAATTCCCAGAAAAATTACATTCCCATGTTTGGTGACAATATAAATATTCCCGGAAAAAAAATAAAAAATAATAATAACGAAAAAAATGAACAAATATAAAAAAACCGGTAAAAAGGATAAAAAATCGGTAAAAACGAAAAAAATGGTAAAAACGACAAAAAATCGGTAAAAAAGACAAAATAACAAAAAACGACCAAAAACGATGAAAAAACGACGAAAAAAATCGGGTTAAACGACAAAAATGACCAAAAAGCGACAAAAAATGTTTAACGACAAAAAATAACAAAAAAAAGTAAAACGACAAAAATAACCAAAATACGACCAAAACGACATAAAATCGGTAAAAACGACCAAAAAAACAAAAATGCGGCAAAAACGACAACAACAAAACAAAAAATTCGGTTTAAAACGACAAAAAATCGGTTAAAAATAACAAAAAAATAGCGTTTACAACGACAAAAAAAAACCAAAAAGTGACAAAAACGAAAAATAATCAATAAAACGACAAAAAAGGACAAAAAATCGGTTAAAACGACAAAAATCGGTTAAAACGACAAAAAAACCAAAAAGCGACACAAAACGAAAAATAATCGATAAAAAACGACAAAAAAGGACACAAAAATCGGTTAAAAACGAAAAAAAATAACCAAAAAAACGACAAAAACGGTAAAAGCTACAAAAAAAGCGACAAAAATGATAAAAACGACATAAATTAGTTAAAAATGACCAAAAAGCAAACAAAAACAACAAAAAATCGCTAAAAACAACAAAAAAAACTACAAAAACGACAAAAAAATCGCTTTAAAACGACAAAAATTAACAAACAAGCGACAAAAAGGACAAAAATTGGATAAAAATGACAAAATATAATCTAAAAGTGACAAAAAGACAAAAAATGGATAAAAACGACAAAAAATTGCTTAAACGACAAAAATGGGTAAAGACGACAAAAATGACAAAAAAAGCGATAAAAACGACAAAAATAATCAAAAAATGACAAAAAAGACAAAAAAAGGGTAAAAAACGACAAAAATTGCTTAAAACGACAAAAAATTGGTAAAAACGAAAAAAAATGACAAAAAAGCGATAAAACGACAAAAAAACATTCAAAAAGTGGACAAAAAGACAAAAATGGGTAAAAAACGGACAAAAAAGCGATAAAAACGACAAAAAAATAATCAAAAGTGACAAAAAGACAAAAAATGGGTAAAAATGACAAAAAATGGGTAAAAACGACAAAAAAGCGATAAAAACGACAAAAATAATCTAAAAGTTGAAAAAAAAAAGACAAAAAATGGGTAAAAACGACAAAAAAAAAATGCTTAAAAACACACAAAAAATTGGTAAAAACGACAAAAAATTACAAAAAAGCGATAAAAAAAAAAAAAAATATCAAAAAGTGACGAAAAAGACAAAAATGGTAAAAACGACAAAAATTGCTTAAACGACAAAAAAAATGGTAAAACGACGAAAAAAACAAAAAAACGATAAAACGACAAAAAAGATAAAATGTTCAAAATAATCAAATTGATCAAAAAAGAAGAAAAAAAATTTAGACATTTTTTTTTCCCGGGCAAAAAAAAAATACCCACCTATTCTCAAGGGATAGAATTCCATGTTTTGTGGGTAACATTTACCCGGATATTTATAATTCCCGGAAATAAATTTTTTATAAGCCCAAACAAACGTGGTAATAGATTCCCATCTTAAATTTTTCCGTGAATAAAAAAAATACCGCGTACCAGCATATCAAAACAGCTAATTGTTAAACATACCATCAATTTTGGCAAGAATGTTGGATTAAATCGGGCAATCACAATTTTTGTCAAGAATGTTGGATTAACCTACCAGCATATCAAACAGCTAATTGTTAAACATATCATCTTATGATCAAATTAAAATTACGTGAATTTTACAAATCCTTTCCAGATCCAAATATTAAGTTCAAATATTTTATTTTTGGGTCCAAATGAAATATCAAGCGGGATGCCTATTCCCGAAAATTCCCTGCCATGTTTTTGGCTTCCTGCAGAGCCATCCATACGTGAGAATAAAACCCTCTTTCTTTATATGTTCTTCTCTACAATTCTTTCTCTAAAAAATCCTTTCTTTCTCTCTGTCTCTCTTTCCCACGGAGCCATCCAGGTGACTCTCCGGAGGAAGGACGGAGCACCCGTGGAAGAGAAGTCAAGGTGTTCATGGGCCGGGTCGGGCCAGCCCGTGGTCCGAAAAGTGGCGGTTCAGACCGGACTCGGGCGGGCCCGAACCGGACCGAGCAACCAAGCGGGCAGGGCCTGGCCTGGTCCGGTTTGACATGGATGGGCCCAGCCCGGCCCAGTGAACCGGACCAGAGGGTGGTCGGGCCGGGCCGGAGCGGTCCACGGGCCGGGCCGGGCTCCGGTTAGTGCGGACCAGATCAGCCGGGCTGAACCGGGCCGGCTCGGTTCAGTTTTTTTTTTTTTTTTGTATCTCTGTTGTTTTTGTTTATGTTTTTTTTTTTGTTAAATTATTTTGAAAAATGTTTGTAATGTAATTTTAAAGAAACGTTTGTAAGAGTTGAAAAAAAAATATTTCTCCCTCTTCCTTTATCCGGGCTTGGGACCGGCAATGCTTGCTTGCCATAGGCGGAGTTAAATTTTTTTTTTTAATTTAAAAGTAAAAATTAGTTTTTGAAATTTAAAAATTTGAAAGTATAAGTTAAAATTTTGAAATTTTGTAAGTTATAATTTAAAATTGTAATTTTGAAAGTATAAGTTAAAAATTTAAAAGTATAAGTTAAAATTTTGAAATTTTGTAAGTTATAATTTAAAATTGAAAATTTGAAAGTATAAGTTAAAAATTTGAAATTTGGAAGTTATAATTAAAATTTAAATTTTGAAAGTATAGTTTAAAAATTAAAATATAAGTTAAAATTTTGAAAAAATTTGTAAAAAGTTTGTAAAAATTAATGTACATACCTTGCACCGTAGCCTCTTCTTGTTCGCCTTCATGCACCGAAACGATTCCAAGTCCAGCTCGTTGACATCAAGATCTTAATCTATCTGGTTTTGGGTTCTTCTCTCGACTTTAATCCAATCTTGTACGCACACTATTGTTTCCAAGATATCGGACTTCAAGCGGCCCCTCTTCTGCTCAATATCCTTGATCCTGCACTAAAACAGGATTCCGATGCTACCGTAGACACCGGGACCCTTAGTAGATCACGTGCTATGATAGAAAGAACAGAAAATCTCTTGTCGTGTCTCTTCCACCATTCTAATACGACGAAGTGATCTGAAGTCTCTTCTTCGTCTTCATAAGAAATAAGGTACGGAGACAACTGTTGAGTAGGTTGGGAAGATTGTTTTTGTTCTTCCTTTGTAGTATGCGACCGGCTGTTGATAGCTTAGACGCCAAACCGGAGCTACTACTAGCCTCCCGTGAGTTGGTCGGGTCGACGCTGCTCTTTCTTCGTACAGTATAACTAACCTGTCCAACTCAAGTTTAACTTCTACTTTCATGTCAATAACATCTATATCCATATATTCTCCAAATCCATCTAATAAAGCCTCTCGCCATCCAATTTGATTATAGGATCAAATATGGAAGCCAAACAATATAAAAGAGGTAGTTCACCCTAATATTTTTGAATTTGGCTTTCATATTTCTCACCACATATTCAAAATTTGGAAGATCTCTATATCTAGAAAATAAATAAGAAATGTTACAAAGTTCACGTAATGAGATAATAAACACCAGAAAGAATACATGTAGCATTGTAAAAATTTTTAAAAATTCACAAACACTTCAGCTACTACCCAATCATCAGCAGTAACTTGAAAGTCAAAGGTGAGATCCATTACAATAATACGTAATAACATCCTTAAAAGAAATTGTAGATTTCACATCAAGTCGGTGGAGTTCCACCTATGTGGTATATCCTTCACAAATCTTCTAAAATAATACCAAAATGTGCGCATGTGCATGCAAAACTTTGTTGTCTACTTGGAGACGTGTTCAAAGGTGCAAGCATTGTCGCAGTGTCTAAATGGCGACCAATTTTTTTAAACATTATTTAACAACTAAGTTAATAATATGACAAGCACACCTAACATGCAAAGTCTACCTTCTAAAATAGGCTAAAAAATCAATGACAAGAAGATATAGCAGCATTATTGTTTGAAGCATTATCCAAGAGACAGAAATTTTTTGTGGTGAATATCATATTCACACACGTGTTTTGAAATGACACTTGAAATTACAGCGCCCGTGTGTGGATATTCTATAATTTTAAGACTGAAATGCATTTTTACAACATCCATTGTGCATCTATATAATGTGCAATAATACAAATGTAAGCATAAAGTCCAAATATCAGAAGTATAGACAACTTACTAACATTTTGTAAAACCGCTTTCAAAGCGGCTCTTTGCCCTTAAAGAGACGAATAGTCTCATTCGAGTTTGTTGTCCAGTAACTCTAGTAAAGCAGGGGTTTAGAGACAAGTTGCATAATCGCGTAAAGATTCACTTTCATCCGAAGTGAAAGGAAGTTCATCACGAATAATATTTAGTTAATTCCGTTTATGACGCGCAGCTGAGTAAGTAAAGTTACCTATTGAAGAACCGGTGGCACCACCAAAGCTTATTTGGGTTTGGACGTTTGAAGTATGTCCTTCCCGTAGCAAGTATCGTAGTGTCTGGATATGTCTGCATGCGCTTCTTATTCGTCGATTGTCCAAATAGTTTCTATATATGGAGTGTCTAATACGTGTCCAAT
>JANAVB010007399.1:51300942-51358442 GCA_029216955.1 Iris pallida
CGAAAAATAACAAAAAAAAAACGATAAAACGACAAAAAAGATTAAAATGTTCAAAATAATCAAAATTGATCAAAAAAGAAGAAAAAAATTTAGACATTTTTTTTTCCGGGCAAAAAAAATAACCACATATCTCAAGGGATAGAATTCCCATGTTTTGTGGGTAAACTATTTACCCGGATATTTATAATTCCCGGAAATAAATTTTTATAAGCCAAACAAACGTGGTAATAGATTCCCATCTTAAATTTTCCGTGAATAAAAAAAAAATACCGCGTACCAGCATATCAAAACAGCTAATTGTTAAACATACCATCAATTTTGGCAAGAATGTTGGATTAAATCGGGCAATCACAATTTTTGTCAAGAATGTTGGATTAACACCAGCATATCAAACAGCTAATGTTAAACATATCATCTTATGATCAAATTAAAATTACGTGAATTTTACAAATCCTTTCCAGATCCAAATATAAGTTCAAATATTTATTTTTGGGTCCAAATGAAATATCAGCGGGATGCCTATTCCCGAAATTTCCCTGCCATGTTTTTGGCTTCCTGCAGAGCCATCCATACGTGAGAATAAAACCCTCTTTCTTTATATGTCTTCTCTACAATTCTTTCTCTAAAAAAAATCCTTTCTTTCTCTCTGTCTCTCTTTCCCACGGAGCCATCCAGGTGACTCTCCGGAGGAAGGACGGAGCACCCGTGGAAGAGAAGTCAAGGTGTTCATGGGCCGGGTCGGGCCAGCCCGTGGTCCGAAAAGTGGCGGTTCAGACCGACTCGGGCCGTGGCCCGAACCGGACCGAGCAACCAAGCGGGCAGGGCCTGGCCTGGTCCGGTTTGACATGGATGGGCCCAGCCCGGCCAGTGAACCGGACCAGGGGTGGTCGGGCCGGGCCGGAGCGGTCACGGGCCGGGCCGGGCTCCGGTTTAGGCGGACCAGATCACCGGCTGAACCGGGCCGCTCGGTTCAGTTTTTTTTTTTTTTGTATCTCTGTTGTTTTTGTTTATGTTTTTTTTGTTAATTATTTTGAAAAAATTTTGTAATGTAATTTTAAAAGAAACGTTTGTAAGAGTTGAAAAAAAAAATATTTCTTCCCTCTTCCTTTATCCGGGCTTGGCGGCAATGCTTGCTTGCCATAGGCGGAGTTAAATTTTTTTTTAATTTAAAAGTAAAAATTAGTTTTTGAAATTTAAAATTTGAAAGTATAGAGTTAAAATTTTGAAATTTTGTAAGTTTATAATTTAAAATTGTAATTTTGAAAGTATAAGTAAAAATTTAAAAGTATAAGTTAAAATTTGAAATTTTGTAAGTTATAATTTAAAATTGAAAATTTGAAAGTATAAGTTAAAAATTTGAAATTTGTAAGTTATAATTTAAAATTTAAATTTTGAAAGTATAAGTTTAAAATTAAAAATATAAGTTAAAATTTTGAAAAAATTTGTAAAAAGTTTGTAAAAATTAAATGTACATACCTTGCACCGTAGCCTCATTCTTGTTCGCCTTCATGCACCGAAGCGATTCCAAGTCCAGCTCGTTGACATCAAGATCTTAATCTATCTGGTTTTGGGTTCTTCTCTCGACTTTAATCCAATCTTGTACGCACACTATTGTTTCCAAGATATCGGACTTCAAAGCGGCCCCTCTTTCTGCTCAATATCCTTGCTCCTGCACTAAAACAGGATTCCGATGCTACCGTAGACACCGGGACCATTAGTAGATCACGTGCTATGATAGAAAGAACAGAAAATCTCTTGTCGTGTCTCTTCCACCATTCTAATACGACGAAGTGATCTGAAGTTCTTCTTCGTCTTCATAAGAAATAAGGTACGGAGACAACTGTTGAGTAGGTTGGGAAGATTGTTTTTGTTTCTTCTTTTTGTAGTATGCGACCGGCTGTTGATAGCTTAGACGCCAAACCGGAGCTACTACTAGCCTCCCGTGAGTTGGTCGGTCGACGCTGCTCTTTCTTCGTACAGTATAACTAACCTGTCCAACGCAAGTTTAACTTCTACTTTCATGTCAATAACATCTATATCCATATATTCTCCAAATCCATCTAATAAAGCCTCTACGCCATCCAATTTGTTATAGGATCAAATATGGAAGCCAAACAATATAAAAGAGGTAGTTCACCCTAATATTTTTGAATTTGGCTTTCATATTTCTCACCACATATTCAAAATTTGGAAGATCTCTATATCTAGAAAATAAATAAGAAATGTTACAAGTTCACGTAATGAGATAATAAACCCAGAAAGAATACATGTAGCATTGTAAAAAATTTTTAAAAATTCACAAACACTTCCAGCTACTACCCAATCATCAGCAGTAACTTGAAAGTCAAAGGTGAGATCCGCATTACAATAATCGTAATAACATCCTTAAAAAATTGTAGATTTCAACATCAAGTCGGTGAGTTCCACCTATGTGGTATATCCTTCACAAATCTTCTAAAAATAATAATACCAAAATGTGCGCATGTGCATGCAAAACTTTGTTGTCTACTTGGAGACGTGTCAAAGTGTGCAAGCATTGTCGCAGTGTCTAAATGGCGACCAATTTTTTTAAACATTATTTAACAACTAAGTTAATAATATGACAAGCACACCTAACATGCAAAAGTCTACCTTCTAAAATAGGCTAAAAAATCAATGACAAGAAGATATAGCACATTATTGTTTGAAGCATTATCCAAAGAGACAAAAATTTTTTTGTGGTGAATATCAATTCACACGTGTTTTGAATGACACTTGAAATACAGCGCCCGTGTGTGGATATTCTATAATTTAAGATGATAATGCATTTTTACAACATCCATTGTGCATCTATATAATGTGCAATAATACAAATGTAAGCATAAAGTCCAATATCAGAAGAATAGACAACTTACTAACATTTTGTAAAACCGCTTTCAAAGCGGCTCTTTGCTCCTTAAAGAGACGAATAGTCTCATTCGAGTTTGTTGTCCAGTAACTCTAGTAAGCAGGGTTTAGACAATGTTGCATAATGCTAAAGATTCACTTTCATCCGAAGTGAAAGGAAGTTCATCACGAATAATATATTTAGTTAATTCCGTTTTATGACGCGCAGCTGAGTAAGTAAAGTTACCTATTGAAGAACCGGTGGCACCACCAAAGCTTATTTGGGTTTGGACGTTTGAAGTATGTCCTTCCCGTAGCAAGTATCGTAGTGTCTGGATATGGTCTGCATGCGCTCTTATTCGTCGATTGTCCAATAAGTTTCTATATATGAGTGTCTAATACGTGTCCAATACACCTCACCATTTTTTGAGTGTCTGCATGCGCTTCTTATTCGTCGATTGTCCCTAATCCATGAATGATGAGAACTTATTATACTACATTACAAAACTTAGATAATCCTAGGTATATGAAAGAAATTAATAAAATTTATTGTTATGCTGAGTACTAAAATGGATATATATGTGTATCCATCTTTGCAGAAGTATATATCTAAAAATGATTGAACAATATACTTGAATAATGTGTATCCATCTTTGCAAAAGTATCTAAAAATGGATATGAATTACTACTTGTGACATCGTTTGTGGATATACAATTGGCCTCATGATGACATATGCAGTGTGCGGGATGAATTCATACAAGGGGTAGAGTAGTTCATGCAATTCACCAGACGTTCCTCTAGTTCATGGACGGTACCAAAATTAAGTGTCTATGTGTGAGATGTTGCAACTTGCAATATCATCAAGAAGTGGATGTCATATTTTATTTGTACTCGAAGAATTTATGTCGAAATTCTATTAGTGGATCTCACATAGAGAGCTTGTACTTCGGCATCCACTACAAAAAATGGCTTTTCTTGACAGATTTTCTCCGTCAAGAAAGAATTTTCTTAACGTTCTGAATCAGTCATCTAGGCCCGAGCTAAAAAAGTTTCATTTTTCCTTGACAGTTTCTAGTTATATTTTCTTGACAATTTTAAACCGTTAGAAAAATAAAATTCTTGACGATTTAAACCATTAAGAAAATATAGCCAAAAGTCGTCAAGGTAAATAGAAACTTTTCTTGACCCTTGCCTAGATGACGGTTTAAAACCATAAAAAAAAAATTTCTTGACGTAAAACCGTCAAGAAAATTTATTTTATTATTTCTTAGCAAAACTATGTATAATTATCTATTATTTACCAATATATATATTTGAAGTAATGGGTACTTGTGGCGAACTCGCCTCCACTAGGGCTCGAACTCCCGACCACTTGGGTCGCATGCATCCCACTTAACCACTAGGCTAGAGATCATTGTAATATATAGATAATATATATATATATATATATATCTATATATATAGATATATATATATAATATATATATAATTATATTATTATTATTTATTATTATTATTATAAACCAAGAACATTGCAAACATCGAAGAACTTTAATATACATAAATCTTTATATTTATAAATATAAAGTTAGTACTTGCAAACATCCAAGAACTATATATACGAATAAACCAAATATATAGTTTGTACAATATTAAAGTCCTTTTTTCTCATCAAAACTCATCTCTCGCCATCCTTCTAGCATATACCATGTATCACAAGAAAATCAATACATGGTATCTTTGAAAGAAGATCCTCATAGTTTTTTCTGTTATTTGTTCCTGCCAGTTAATAGTACTTTAATTAGTAGCATTCCTATACTTGAGTAACCTACATTTAGTAAATGAAACATTGATTGTTAAAATGCCTAAAGAAATGATACAAAATAATCAAATAAAACTACCGTCGTGTTAATGTTTGTACAATACACAGTCCTTGCACACATCTCACATTCATCGTCAGACTACGTGACAATAGCAAGTGCTCAGTTAGAAGCTCAAAATATAACTTTTAAAACAGGAACTAATTTAATTAAACAAGAGCTATAACACTGAGAACTAAATTTAAAAATGAACATGACAGTCTTAGGGGGCGTTTGTATGCGAAATACTATAGAGCCGGAAATTCTATATTCCCGGGAATCAAATTCCAAGGAATTAAATTCCCGGAAAAATTACATTCCCATGTTTGGTGACAATATAAATTTCTCGGAAAAAAAAATAAAAAAATATAATAACGAAAAAAATGAACAATATAAAAAAACCCGGTAAAAAGGATAAAAAATCGGTAAAAACGAAAAAATGGTAAAAACGACAAAAAATCGGTAAAAAACAAAATAACAAAAACGACAAAAACGATGAAAAACGACGAAAAATCGGTTAAAACGACAAAAATGACCAAAAAGCGACATAAATGTATAACGACAAAAATAACAAAAAAAAGTAAAACGACAAAAATAACTAAAATACGACAAAACGACATAAAATCGGTAAAAACGACAAAAAAATAAAAAAATGCGGCAAAAACGACAAAAACAAAAAAAATCGGTTTAAAACGAAAAAAATCGGTTAAAAACGATAAAAATCGGTTAAAATACAAAAAATCGTTAAAAACGACAAAAAAAACAAAAAGCGACAAAACGAAAAATATCAATAAAACGACAAAAAGGACAAAAAATCGGTTAAACGACAAAAATCGGTTAAAACGACAAAAACCAAAAAGCGACAAAAACGAAAATAATCGATAAAAACCAAAAAGACACAATCGGTTAAAACGAAAAAAATAACCAAAAAACGAAAAAATAACAAGCGACAAAAAGGACACAATCGGTAAAACGAAAAATAACCAAAAACGACAAAACGGTAAAAGCGACAAAAATGATAAAACGACATAAATTAGTAAAATGACCAAAAAGCAAAAAAAAAAAAACAACTAAAAATCGGTAAAAACACAAAAAAAAAACTACAAAAACGACAAAAAATCGCTTAAAACGACAAAATTAACAAACAGCGACAAAAAGGACAAAAATTGGATAAAAATGACAAAATATAATCTAAAAGTGACAAAAAGACAAAAATGGATAAAACGACAAAAATTGCTTAAAAACGCAAAAATGGTAAAGACGACAAAAATGACAAAAAAAAGCGGTAAAAACGACAAAAATAATCAAAAAAGACAAAAAAGACAAAAAAGGTAAAAAACGACAAAAATTGCTTAAAACGACAAAAAATTGGTAAAAACGAAAAAAAATGACAAAAAGCGATAAAACGACAAAAAAAAATTCAAAAAGTGACAAAAAGACAAAAATGGGTAAAACGACAAAAAGCGATAAAACGACAAAAAATTCAAAAGTGACAAAAAGACAAAAAATGGGTAAAAATGACAAAAAATGGGTAAAAACGACAAAAAGCGATAAAACGACAAAAAATATCTAAAAGTGAAAAAAAAGAAGAACAAAAATGGTAAAAAACGACAAAAAATGCTTAAAAACGACAAAAAATTGGTAAAACGACAAAAAATGACAAAAAAGCGATAAAAAAGACAAAAAATAATCAAAAAGTGACGAAAAGACAAAATGGGTAAAAACGACAAAAAATTGCTTAAAACGACAAAAAAAATGTAAAACGACGAAAAATAACAAAAAAACGATAAAACGACAAAAAAAGATTAAAATGTTCAAAAATAATCAAATTGATCAAAAAAGGAAAAAAAATTACATTTTTTTTTTTCCGGGCAAAAAAAAAAATACCCACCTATTCTCAAGGGATAGAATTCCCATGTTTTGTGGGTAAACTATTTACCCGGATATTTATAATTCCCGAAATAAATTTTTTATAAGCCAAATAAACGTGGTAATAGATTCCCATCTTAATTTTTCCGTGAATAAAAAAAATACCGCGTACCACACATCAAAACAGCTAATTGTTAAACATACCATCAATTTTGGCAAGAATGTTGGATTAAATCGGCAATCACAATTTTTGTCAAGAATGTTGGATTAACCTACCAGCATATCAAACAGCTAATTGTTAACATATCATCTTATGATCAAATTAAAATTACGTGAATTTTACAAATCCTTTCCAGATCCAAATATAAGTTCAAATATTTATTTTTGGGTCCAAATGAAATATCAAGCGGGATGCCTATTCCCGAAAATTTCCCTGCCATGTTTTTGGCTTCCTGCAGAGCCATCCATACGTGAGAATAAAACCCTCTTTCTTTATATGTTCTTCTCTACAATTCTTTCTCTAAAAAATCCTTTCTTTCTCCTGTCTCTCTTTCCCACGGAGCCATCCAGGTGACTCCCAGAGGAAGGACGGAGCACCCGTGGAAGAGAAGTCAAGGTGTTCATGGGCCGGGTCGGGCCAGCCCGTGGTCCGAAAAGTGGCGGTTCAGACCGGACTCGTGGCCGGGCCCGAACCGGACCGAGCAACCAAGCGGGCAGGGCCTGGCCTGGTTCGGTTGACATGGATGGGCCCAGCCCGGCCAGTGAACCGGACCAGAGGGTGGTCGGGCCGGGCCAGAGCGGTCCCGGGCCGGGCCGGGCTCCGGTTTAGTGCGGACCAGATCAGCCGGGCTGAACCGGGCCGGCTCGGTTCAGTTTTTTTTTTTTTTTTTGTATCTCTGTTGTTTTTGTTTATGTTTTTTTTTTTTGTTAAATTATTTGAAAAAAATGTTTGTAATGTAATTTTAAAAGAACGTTTGTAAGTTGAAAAAAAATATTTTTCCCTCTTCCTTTATCCGGGCTTGGGACCGGCAATGCTTGCTTGCCATAGGCGGAGTTAAATTTTTTTTTTAATTTAAAAGTAAAAATTAGTTTTTGAAATTTAAAATTTGAAAGTATAAGTTAAAATTTTGAAATTTGTAAGTTATAATTTAAAATTGTAATTTTGAAAGTATAAGTTAAAAATTTAAAAGATAAGTTAAAATTTTGAAATTTTGTAAGTTATAATTTAAAATTAAAAATTTGAAAGTATAAGTTAAAAATTTGAAATTTGTTATAATTTAAAATTTAAATTTTGAAAGTATAAGTTAAAAATTAAAAAATAAGTTAAATTTTGAAAAATTTGTAAAAAGTTTGTAAAATTAAATGTACATACCTTGCACCGTAGTCTCATTCTTGTTCGCCTTCATGCACACGAAAGCGATTCCAAGTCCAGCTCGTTGACATCAAGATCTTCATCTATCTGGTTTTGGGTTCTCTCTCGGCTTTAATCCAATCTTGTACGCACACATTGTTTCCAAGATATCGGACTTCAAGCGGCCCCTCTTTCTGCTCAACATCCTTGATCCTGCACTAAAACAGGATTCCGATGCTACCGTAGACACCGGGACCATTAGTAGATCACGTGCTATGATAGAAAGAACAGAAAATCTCTTGTCGGTCTGTTCTCTTCCACCATTCTAATACACGAATGATTTCTGAAGTCTCTTCTTCGTCTTCATAAGAAATAAGGTACGGAGACAACTCTTGAGTAGGTTGGGAAGATTGTTTTTGTTTCTTCCTTGTAGTATGCGACCGGCTGTTGATAGCTTAGACGCCAAACCGGAGCTACTACTAGCCTCCCGTGAGTTGGTCGGGTCGACGCTGCTCTTTTTCGTACAGTATAACTAACCTGTCCAACGCAAGTTTAACTTCTACTTCATGTCAATAACATCTATATCCATATATCTCCAAATCCATCTAATAAAGCCTCTACGCCATCCAATTTGATTATAGGATCAATATGGAAGCCAAACAATATAAAAGAGGTAGTTCACCCTAATATTTCTGAATTTGGCTTTCATATTTCTCACCACATATTCAAATTTGGAAGATCTCTAACTAGAAAATAAATAAGAAATGTTACAAAGTTCACGTAATGAGATAATAACACCAGAAAGAATATTAGCATTGTAAAATTTTTTTAAAAATTCACAAACACTTTCAGCTACTACCCAATCATCAGCAGTAACTTGAAAGTCAAAGGTGAGATCCGCATTACAATTACGTAATAACATCCTTAAAAGAAATTGTAGATTTCAACATCAAGTCGGTGGAGTTCCACCTATGTGGTATATCCTTCACAAATCTTCTAAAAATAATACCAAAAATGTGCGCATGTGCATGCAAAACTTGTTGTCTACTTGGAGACGTGTTCAAAGTGTGCAAGCATTGTCGCAGTGTCTAAATGGCGACCAAATTTTTTTAAACATTCTTTAACAACTAAGTTAATAATATGACAAGCACACCTAACATGCAAAAGTCTACCTTCTAAAATAGGCTAAAAATCAATGACAAAGAAGACATAGCAGCATTATTGTTTGAAGCATTATCCAAAGAGACAGAAATTTTTTTGTGGTGAATATCATATTCACACACGTGTTTTGAAATGACACTTGAAATTACAGCGCCCGTGTGTGGATATTCTATAATTTTAAGACTGATGATGCGTTTTTACAACATCCATTGTGCATCTATATAATGTGCAGTAATACAAATGTAAGCATAAAGTCCAAATATCAGAAGTAATAGACAACTTACTAACATTTGTAAAACCGCTTTCAAAGCGGCTCTTTGCTCCTTAAAGAGACGAATAGTCTCATTCGAGCTTGTTGTCCAGTAACTCTAGTAAAGCAGGGGTTTAGAGACATGTTGCATAATCGCGTAAAGATTCACTTTCATCCGAAGTGAAAGGAAGTTCATCACGAATAATATATTTAGTTAATTCCGTTTTATGACGCGCAGCTGAGTAAGTAAAGTTACCTATTGAAGAACCGGTGGCACCTCCAAAGCTTATTTGGGTTTGGGACGTTTGAAGTATGTCCTTCCCGTAGCAAGTGTCGTAGTGTCTGGATATGGTCCCTGTGCCACCTCCCTTCTTCCATGCGTACTGGTTCAAAACATTTCTAGCATTGCGCCTTGCACTGTATTGGTTCTCCCTTGACATCTAAAACAAGCGAACCATCATGATTAGTTTCATAAATCAAAGTAAAAAAATTCCAATACTTAGACTTTTTTCTCTTTTCAGGAAGTTGTGTAGAACTAGCGACTTCCGGAGGAGTTGGAAGGCACCCCTCCGGATTGGTTGCTATTTGCTTAGGTGGATTTTGAGTTCCCTCAAAAAAAGAATTAAAAATTTTATAAGTCTGTCCAGCAAGATTAGGTGGATTTGAACCTTCACCAGCCATTTATAAAAAAAAGTACAAATTTAGAAAATAAAATAAATTTAAACTTTGTTAGAAGAAATGAAGGGATTGGGAGGGAGATCGGGAAGCCGTAGATAGCCGGAATGGGGTTGAGAGCACCGGGAAGCCTTAGAAGTAGAGCACCGGAAAGTCTTAGAAGCACCGTAGAGCACCGGGAAGCCTTAGAAGTAGAGAATTGTAGAGAAATGTTTTGGATTGAGTTGTGTTTAAGAAATGAGATTTTTTTTACCTATTTATAGGAATTTTTTAGAGTTATTTTGGTCATTTTGGTCCAAAAATGACCAAAATGCCCCTCCCAACGTTATAATAACGGTTACATTTGGGGACATTTTGGTAAAAGACCCCCCAACGTCCAGATTAAAAAAAAAAATTTGAACCGGCTGTTTCGGCTGGTTCTCGGGCCGGTCCAACCGGGTCAGGCCACGGGTCGGACTAGGCGGGGGAGGCCCGACCCGAACCGTGCGGGGTGGGGGACCGGGCCGTGCCGGGCCTGGAACTGGGCCGGGCCGGGCTTCCGTGCGGGCCGGACCGGGCTTCGGGCTACCCGTCCCACAATGCACCTTGAAAGAGAAGTGCTTCTCCGTAAAACCCTCCCCAGGTGATTCTCTAATTTATTTGTTTATATTTTTTTGTAAGTTTTTTTCACTCTCTCTTTGCTCTCCTCATCTTCATCTCTTCATCTCTTTGTTGTTTGCGGATCTTTTCCATGGTCGGCTCTCAAATCGGGATTTAAATACCTAATTTATTTTTACAAGAAATTTTCTACAGCGTGATTAATGGCTGAGATTCTTCGTCTATATTTACGGCTGAGATTCTTCGTCTAATTTATTCTTAGACGACATCGGACCGCAACTAAAAATCTTGAAGGAATAATCACAGAGGTCTTGTTAGTATATTTGACTCCTATCAGAATTAATCGCACTTTTAAGCCTCCAATATTTCTTAATTTATAGGAATGTTCATTAGTCTCAGTCTTGTCATGTTATATCATGTCGCAATATCAAAACTCTATTTCGTGAACACAGGGAAGAATACACATGTTGATGCAATAGCTATATTTTTAGACTATATTGTTTGTAATTTAGTTTGATGTAACGAAAATGAATTTTGATGTAAACAAAGAAGTTCCATTGTATAAACAACAACAAATTGGTTGGTGGAAAAATTCTAAACTTCAGTTTATATGGTGTATATTCCAATTTTTTGACATTTGCTACATGAATCTAATTTCTCGTTTGTCTCTGTTAAGAGCAATACTAGTAAATCCAATATCCTATTTTTGTCATAACTTTGATTTAAATTTGTTTTGGTCTTTCTCCCAATTCCAGTGGCTTCTTTAGCAAAGATCGGATCAGCATGGCTATACCATCGCAAATATTTTGTTGTGTTAAAGACCAACCAAATACGTTGTTTTATAGAGATATTAACTGTGTCAACGCTTAAGAAATAAAGTTTTATAGGTGATAATGTTATATCTATTACTTGCTCCTTGAGTCTGGATCTCTTTTCTTCACCACTTAAGTTTGTTTTTGGGCCTTGGTAGATATTGGACATGAAATTTTGATTGTAGTTACACTACTAAAATATGCTCTATTAGCGACGTCGTTTAGCGACGGAATGAAATTACGTCGCTAACTATATAATATAGCGACTCCTTCCTATTAACGTCGCAATACGTCGCTGAATAGCGACGTTCGGCGACACTAGATAAAGTATGTCGCTGAATAGCGACGTTCAGCGACATATTAAGAAAATATGTCGCTTATATTAAAATTATTGCGACGGTTAGCGACGTCAACAGTGGACGTCGCTAACTTTTTTACTTAGGGCACATGACTCCCTTTTCCCCCTCACTCGAAAAATCGAAACTCGAAATTTTTTTCCCCCTCCCCCCCCCCCCGGCGACTCCCTCCCCCGCGGTGACTCCCTCCCCCCCCCCCCCCCCTCCCCCCGTCGAGCTCCTCCTCCTCTCCGGCGGTAAACCCTAACCTAATTCCTCCTCCTCCTTCTCTCCCACACACACACACACCCACCCACCCACCCACACACACACACACACACACACACACACACAAACTCGAAATTTTGGACACTGACACTGTGTGTGCGTGTTTTGGACACTGACACTGACACGGACACGACCCTTGGACACTGACACGATCCTTGGACATGTTTTGGGTTTTCCCTTACAACTTGCGTCTTGCATTTAGAAAATAAAAGATTTCCATGTGCATTTCATACTACTCGGAAAGAATAAACAACAATCTCTCTTTAATTTTTTTCCTATATATAATTACCTACTTGTCCATTTTAAACTTAATGAACAATTTTACTCAGTAAACATAAACAAGGATATGTTTGGAACAAAAAAAAATTACGGTGAAGCCTCAACTTTTCTTATTATATAGTAGTATAGATAGAAAAAATCCTTGAGATATGAAACGTAACATAATGATAGAATGTGATCGAAACTCTGGACCTTAGCAAAAATGCATTTCAATCACAATACCACACCTTTTCTTGGAATTATAAATGACTTAAGCTGCTATTTTAATCTTGATTTTCTTAAACTATATATATATGCTCTAAATTAGGTCTGGAAGATGTGAAGAATCAAAGTATGCCTAAAACGAGGGGAGAGATAGTAGCTGAGAAAGTGTATTTTTAATGTGCATGAAACCAATATCAAGAAGAATGTCATTAGTCTAGAGTCCTAGACAGATTCTAAATATACATGACAAACAAATAGAGATACAGGAAAATAAAAGATTTCCATGTATTCGTGCTGGCCTGTGATTGGGACTATCTTCTGACGGTTTTACTCCTTTTGGTCTTTCGGGATCCCAGTATTCGTGCTGGCCTGTGATTGTTACTCCGTATAACCTACCGCCTTGGATGTGCATGAAGACTCAGTACATGTTTCTAACCGTTATAATTTCTGGTCCGAACAATCCCAAGAGGAACATTAACGTGTACTTACAGCCTTTGATAGATGAGTTGAATCAGTTATGGGAAGTAGGCGCTAACACGTACGATGTTTCCAGGAAGCAGAATTTTCAGATGAAGGCAACCCTTATGTGGACCATCAACGACTTTTCGGCCTATGGAATGTTATCTGGATGGAGCACTCATGGCCGTCTCTCATGTCCGTATTGCATGGACCGTAGTAAGGCTTTCCGCTTGAAACACGGCGGAAAGCCGTGCTTCTTTGATTGTCATCGGCAATTTCTGCCAAAAGATCATCCGTTCAGAAGGAACAGGAATGCTTTCCGTGCCGGCGTTGTAGAGAAGGGTGATCCACCGCTAAGGTGGTGCGGAGACACGATATGGGAGGAGGTTAAAGATTTTCCAAGTGCTATCGAAGATCCTACAACTGGGTACAAGTGCGATGGATTTGGTAGAGTTCATAACTGGACAAAGAGGAGCATATTCTGGGATCTGCCATACTGGAGTACCAATCTGATCAGACATAATCTTGATGTCATGCATATTGAGAAGAATGTGTTTGATAACATAATTAATACTGTGATGGACGTAAAGGGAAAAACGAAAAAACAATCCCAATGCCAGGTTGGACTTAAAAGAAATATGCAAACGCCCTGCGTTGCATTTGATACAGCAGAATGAAAAACAGTTCCTTCCGAAGTCAATTTTTTCGCTGGACAAGGAGGATAAAGTGAGACTTTGTCGGTGGATCCAGGGCCTAAAATTTCCAGACGGATATGTGTCAAATCTGAGAAGATGTGTCAATCCGAAGGAAAACAAATTGACGGGTATGAAGAGCCACGATTGTCACGTATTCATGGAGAGGTTAATTCCGATTGCATTTCGGGAATTCTTACCGCAGGCAGTTTGGGATCCATTGACGGAGCTTAGCATATTCTTCAGGGATCTTTGTTCTAAGAAATTGCTCGTTGATCGTCTAGAAAAGCAAGAGAAGGACATTGCGGTAACACTATGCAAGCTAGAGAGGGTGTTTCCTCCTGGATTCTTCGACTCTATGGAGCATTTGCCGATTCATCTATCCTATGAGGCACGTGTTGGTGGACCCGTCGAATATCGATGGATGTACCCGTTCGAGCGATATTTGAATCACCTAAAAAGAAAGGTGAAAAATAAGGCACGGGTCGAGGGTTCTATTTGTGAAGCCTATGTTCTCGAGAAGATTACAAACTTTTGTTCGATGTATTTCAAGCCTCATGTTGTAACTAATAGCTGTTTGTGTATCAGATCAGAGACAACTTTGTGGATCTCGATTCCACCAAAAATAGCTGTTTGTGTATCAGATCTTCGAACTACAAAGATGTTGATGCGGGCAACGATTTCTATGGCGTGTTACGGGAGATTGTGGAGCTGACATATAGTTATGGAATAGAGCCTGCTAAGATTGTGTTATTCAGGTGTGATTGGTTCGATCCGATTGAAGGTCAAGGTTGGAAAGTAGACAAGCACGGTCTTGTTGATATAAACTATCGGCGTCGATATCAAGCCTATGAACCATTTGTCCTATCAAGTCAGGCTCAGCTCGTGTACTTCACAAGTTATCCTAAACGGGGAACAACAAGGTCGGACTGGTGGGCAGTATGCAAGACCAAAGCTAGAAATACCTTTGAGGTTGACGATATAGCTTATCAACAGGATGAACTACCTCTTGTAACAAATATTATAGAAGTGGACACGACGGAAGTTTCCTATTACACATCTAATTGTGTAGAAGAAGTAGAATTATCTGAAGAGGAAGATGCAGATGAAAGTGAAGATGTAGAGGAGGAAGAAGAAGAAGAAGAAGAAGAAGAAGAAGAAGAAGAAGAAGTAGATGAGCTAAACGAACTAGATGAATTTTCAGAAGAGGATTAAATCTGTACGTTTGTTTTATAATCATATTTGACACTTTAGTGACACTTCTATCATATAAATCTGTGACACTTCAGTGACACTTTATTGACACTTTTATTGACACTTCAGTGACACTTTTTGACTATGGTATTTTTCAAAAATCTGTGATGTCTATCATATAAATATGTTTTTTTGTTTTATTGTCATATGTTTTATTGTCAGGTATGACTAGACCATCTGGACGACGCGGAGGATTATATATTAGGCAGCCCCGTCAGCCTCGGGCTGGAGATGGATAGGGCAGTTCCGTACCCTCATCCTCATCTCCGAGTACGCCAGTGTACCGTTCTGTTCCCGGTCCATTAGCGGGACAGGGCAGTTCTAGCAGGTTGGCGACTCCTCCCTCGTCGTCCAGCCTTCCTGTTCCCGGTCCATTACCGGGACAGGGCAGTTCTAGCAGGTTGGCGACTCCTCCCTCGTCGTCCAGCCTTCCTGATCCCGCGTCCAGCATCCCTGATCCCCCGTCCAGCATTCCTACTGTCGACGGCTCTATGGAGGGAGCCCACGCCGATCATATGGAGGACGGCGATCAGACTGATCCTGCCCAGGCAGGAGGTGAGAGCGACCCTCCATGCGCTCCCCCGGGCGAGACGCGTATGGAGATTTGGACGGACGGGCCTATGAAGTAAGTTAATTAATTATTATATATTTCTCAAATGATTATATGTACATATATATTCATGAAAATTATTATTGTATAGATATCGGCCTTCTGCAGTACAGAGACAGCTGGGGACATTTGTGAGGCAAAACTATGGTGGGCCTTGGCTCAACTACTCAGATGCTCCCGCAGATAGGAAGGCCTTTTGGTTCGTCCACTTCAAGGTAAAAAATTTGTTTATTTTTAAATTTTAATAATCATTTGTGTATATTATACAACTTTTGTATTTACTTCTTGTAGAGGACCTATTTCTATCCACCACACCGGGCGGCGAGGATCGAGGGCCAATTTTCTGCCGTCATAGCCAAGCTCATCCGTGATGCGATCGACGACCAGAAGCGTCGTGATCGCGCCGGACGTCCGATCCAGGGTTGGATTACGCCAGAGCAGTGGACTGCGATGAAGGCTAGATTCAGCGAGCGCCAGTACCAGGAGCGGTCTGAGAAGGCCAAGGTGGCGCGGTCGAGCACCGGTAAGTGGTGTGGTGGCTCCATTCCGATGACGGAGCATTTTCGTCGTCTGGTACGTTTTCTATGACGGACATTAATTTATATATAGTTCGATATAATGTTTAATACTAATAATAGATAATATATTTTAACAGGTAAAGAAGGGTGAGGACCCGAACATGGTGACCGTCTTCCTGGTCACCCATCGGAGGGCTGGGGACTTCATTGACGAGAGGGCGACGCAGGCATATGTACGTTCTATTCAACTAATATTAACTGACTATAATTTAGAAAATAGGAAAATAGATATCAATATAGACTTTAGTAAACACTTACACGTTAGCAAACATGTTTTAGGCCGAGTTTGTTCGGCTACAGAAGGAGGCGGCTGATGCTGCTGCTGCTGCTGCTAGTGCGCAAGCAGAGGGAGGGGCTGGTACTTCCTCCCAGCCGCCTGTAGAGCCATCGCCGGATGAGCTCTGGATGACCGCCATTGGCGGTCTTCAGAAGGGTACGTACTACGGTACGGGATCCTACGGCGCGTATTTGGCTTCGGAGTCATCCCGGGCCCCCTCGATCAGTGCGCAGTCTCCGGCTACGCAGGCGTCGTCACGAGCTGAGGATGTTCGTCGTCAGATCGAGGAGCTGCGTCGCGAGTTGCAGCAGCAGATTTCTGATGCGGTCGAGCGACGATCCGACCCTCCGATCGTCACCGGATGATTTGATGCGGTCGAGCGCAGTATACAGGAGCTGATGAGTCTGCATCAGGCTGCAGCTGCCAACTTGCAGACGCTCACCGAGTCTACGCAGCGCACGGAGCGTAGACAGGTCGAGTTGGACGGATCGCAGAGGAGCCTTTCTCTCTCAGTCGCTCAGTATACTGAGAAGGTGGTGAGTGCCCTTGCTGCGCATGGTGAGCGACTGCGAGAGCTGGAGAAGGTACGTCCTCCGGGTCCATCGACGGCGCCGACTCCAGATACTGCACTGCCTCCGGCGCCGACTCCAGACATTGTACTACCTCCTACTGCCCCTACGGTACAGCTCACCCAGGAGCAGTATGACTACATTCTATCCCAGTTGCGCGGCAGGGGTCTGCAGTGATTTTATTGGTTTTTTTATGACTTGTATGTATTGGCCCTATGGGCAAATTGTTTATTCATACACTGTTGTTTATACACTTGGTGGGAGACTTTTTATCATCTTTCATTTTTATTTGACTCTATTGGATGTTTGTGAGGATGGGTGTCTGTGATATTTACTTTGCACTGCCTCCTATTTTTATTGTGATATTTACTTTGTGATATCTGCGACGGGATGACAAATATACCTACGCTGGGTTATAAGCGATGATCTGATATACAAAGGAGATGCTGTCGAAATTTTAAAAAAATATATTGTGTATTTTTGTTATGATGTGTGTCTGTGTTTACAGTGAATGTGAAATACAGTGTTCGGAACCATCGACAGTTTCGATTACTGTTGTATGTTTTATCTTGGATAGAAATAGCAACAGTTCAGGGTGCACTTCTGAGAGCTTCTTTTTCATGGCCTTCACTTTCTCGGACGTCGTAAAGGTTCCCGAGAAGGTGAAGGACGTGAACAGGAAGCTCCGAGAAGTGCACCCTGAACTGTTGCTCTTTCTATCCAAGATAAAACATAGAACAGTAAGCGAAACTGTCGATGGTTCGAACACTGCACTTCACACACACTGTAAACACAGAAACACAGCATAACAAAAATATCAATTATATTTTTTTAATTTTTTTTTTTAACATTAGCGACGTATAGCGACGTTCTGCGACGTACTGCGACGTCACACAAACGTCGCTATACGTCGCTAACTAGCGACGTTACGTCGCTCGACGTCGCTAATACACGTCACTACGTTGCCCACGTGGCCACGTGGATGCCATGTCTCGTCATCATTTATAAACTTTTGAAGCGTCGCTAGTGGTCGCTTTACGTCGCAATGTTGGCGACGTACTTATACGTCGCTCTCTGTCGCTCATTTTGCGACGTCTAGCGACAATGGACGCCGCGTCGCAAATAGCGACGTTCGGCGACGAAATTACCATCTGCGACTTGCCTATAAGCGACGTAGGTTTTTCGTCGCTAAATACGTCGCAAATCATTGTTAGCGACGTACTGCGACGTATTTAGCGACGTCTCCTGACGTCGCTAATCTGAGTTATTTTAGTAGTGTTATCGCCTACTCTTCTTGAGTTCAATGATCTTCTCATACGTATGTGGTGCACCATTGCTATAAAATGGAGAACACTCAACACGCAGTACTGGATTGAAGGTCCACTTGAAAATCCATATGATTGATATTATTTTCTCGACATTCATCTTTTGACAAGGTTAACTTATTTCACCTTTTTATACAGAAATCTCTTCCATCAAGGTCAATTTTTGAAACCAATAACAATTATGCATAATTTGATGTATGTATCCTATTGTTTATTTGTTTTTCTGTAGTTTCTGAATACAGGTGCCATGTTGATATGACAACTCAAAGGAGTAATTGTGGTCCTTGTGCTTGTTCTATATTCTCTAGGTCCTAGTTTAGTCACTTGGATCATATTGCTAGACTGCATCGTAGTGTTAGTAACAAGATTTTTGCTGTAAATGTCATTTATTACAGAAATCTATAATGCCAGATGTTTGAGGATTTAACTCTGTTTCTAATCCTGCATTTTTGGACATCATGCAGTCTGTTGTGTTCTGTTTGGTGGATATCTATATCATGCTCGGTAAATCACTTCTACCTTATTTAGAGGGGCTCAATAGCACCCAGCTGAGGCTGGTAATTATCCACGCCAACCGGATTTCTCAGGCAAGGTTGGGCACTACCATTAATGCTAACCATGGATGAATGTTTTCGTCATTGTGTGTTTGTTGTGCCATTCTGGTTGTTTATTCATTATTGAGTATTTGTATAGTGTAACAAGTGTCCATATTTATAGTGGTTTTGGTTTTCTGGTCCATGGAGATGGGTCTTAGAGTGTGAAATTGGATACATAGACAGGAGTGAACCTGGGGAACCACGGGGATTTTTAACAAATACGCGTATAAAATTATATCCCCTCTTAATTTTTTTTTATCACTGTTTGCTAGTAACAGGTTGAATGTTGAAACCAGCATAACCATGGTTGATGAAACTGCTATAGCCTTCTGCCAAATTTCTAACAAAAGAACATGAGAAATAATTATGTGCTCCTGCAATGTTGCATAACTCTTGTAAATGACTGTTTGAAGGATTCTCTCTAAAAGGAATACCGATCTGCCCTTTCACATTTGAAACTAGGATGGGGGGTGCTTTTGTACTGATTGCTACATGAAAATCAAGTGAATTTTCTGAGAATCTTTTCTTTCGCTTGAAATTGGGGTGTGGACTGGAAATTTATGATACACTGTAGAATGTTGTTGGTCATACATTTAGTTAACCAGCAGATAATTTCTTGTGATGTATGTGCAAGTTTCATGTATTACAGATTTACAATAGCCCATCACGACGTTTATGAATCATGGTGCTGAACAACAATGCTAGAACTTAGAATTGCCCATGGATCAGACTTTGCCATATATCTTGCTCTTATTTTGCACAACATGCCTATATCTTGCTCTTATTATACATAATCTGAAGCCTTCTTTGAACTTTTGGTTTACTACATGCATCATTATTTTCCTTCGGTTGGGAAAATGTACTTAGAAAAAACATAGTTTTAAAGAAATCAGGGTATCTTGGCTGGCATAATAGATTGACACTCCTTTTGGAATTGTTAGCTTCATGATAGTATCGACGATATCGATAGTATCGGCAATATCGGTAGTATAGGCGGTTTCGGATCGGAGTACCGAAATTTTTGGTATCAGAAAACAAATAATTAATAATAAATTATTTACATTTAAAAACATATATATTTTACATTTAGGCATAATTTTAAGTATTTTTAGTGTTATTTCTTGGTAGTTTTGAAATTAAATGAAAAACTAGTCACCCGTACCGATTGGTTTACATACAATAGATTGGTTTTCTTCTTTTACATTCTTTTACAATCTTATTATGCTCTAAACCCTTGCTGATTTGTCTTTTTCATTTAATTTTCTTTGTCAAATTGATCGAAAAAGAGACCCCCATTGTCGGTGTCGGTCAGTATCGGGTGTCGGTCGGTATCGGATTGGTACATGCCAAACCATATCGGTATCAGCCTGATCGGATCAGTATTGGCCGATACTTTAAACCATGCTATGAAGTGGTAATTGATAGATTTAAGATAATCAAAACTATACATAATTGAGATATGAAAAAGTAACTTTTCTTTGTATCACATCATTTCTAGAACTTTCTGGAACCTAGTAACTTCCCAAAATATGCATAAGTATAGAAACTACTATGGTCTAATGTATACAATATTTGTATAAACAAATAATCATATTCATAACTATGTACTTATATCCTAAATTTTCTAAAATGTCGTATTTCATACATCTGTTTCTAAATCCATGCCTGTGTCTCAGCAACAACCTAGCTGTTAAACTAAAAAGTACAAAGAAATACAACTTTCTCTGGAACATGGTGTTTGAACTTTGAATCATGCTTCTCCAAATATGATTGTATTGGATATGCTCTATCTTCTTCTTATATATAAGTTACATCTCCATTCTATCAGTGTCATGATTTGGCGGACGTTGCTAGTAGTTGATGCTATTATTTCTTGTGTAATACCTATAATCTTCATTAAAGTGTTCGGAGTCCAATCCGTTATGATTGGTTTGTCTATATTTCATCTGTATCTACATTGCCTGGTTACTTGTATTGATTGTCATTCGGAGGCCAAGATCTCTTATTGATTTGATTTCAGTTAGATTTTAGTTTGTATTTATTCTTGCAGCCTTTCATGTGTACTTTCTATTCTCAAAATCCTATGTCGTCATCGCAAGTCACTATATTCATACTGTACTTTCTAACATTAGTGATGTGTCAATCTTTACTTCACCACCAGTCGGAGGTCACCACCTCATGGCCGAAGGTCAGAAACTGGATTGAATTTTCTTTACATTGTACTGATTGTTTTGCAGCAAATCTCCTAAAGCTAAGCCAAAACAGCGTTCTTTTAAATATTGGTCTAGATCTCGTTCTCGTTCAGAGGACGCTCTTTGTCAAGGTACGTCCCTCTAACTGCATATCCATGTGAATTTTTTTTGATTTTTATGCTTGAAATTAATTCATTACTTGGTTCAGATCATCTGGCATGCCCTCACCCCCACCCCTTGCCCTCTATTCTCTTTATAGATGGAGAAATTATTGGAGATGATGTGCTCTTTTAACCTTTTAAGTCAGATTTTATTATGTTTTTTTGGGCAGTAATTGGTTGTTTGATGATTTGAAGAGAAACTTTGGGGGGTTGTTTAATTGCCGTTGATGAATTCCAATTTGTGACCAAAACTGTGATAATCCACTCTCTACTTCAAGGAAGATGTTTTAGTGTCTTCTAGTATAATAGAATGTTATTGTTCGTCTATCCACCAGTTGAGGGAAGACTGTAGATATCCAAACTTTTTAATTTGATGGATGTCCTTGTTTTTATTGTTTGGCAATTTTAGACAGTTTGTTGAGCTTGATTAGAACGTACATGATGACAGTTTGTAGATATCCAAACTTTTAAGATTTCATTTGCACAAATTGCTTCTTGAACTTCATTCGATCCTTATATGGACTTATGTATTAAGTTGAAAAGTGAGGGCTGTTATAACTAAGCATAATATCCTTGATTAAGCAACATTTTATCTCGTCTTACTAAGCCACTGTCAAGTATCATGTGAGTTGGAAAATGGTTTTGTAAGAATGCCTGACCCTAAACATGAAATTCATGTATAGTTTAATATATGGAATTTTATCAAACCAGTTTATGGAAAATGTGAGCATTCAGCATCAGTTTCTGTAATCCCATTGATACGCTATTGATACACCATAGTTACACACTTTTGAATAACCCCACTTATACGTTAAGTGATACAGACTCGGGTAGGGGACTGTTGCAGTACTATTTTATATATTCCTCTTGTAGTCATTTTTTATTAACTTAGCTACAGATTTTTGGTAACGATAGCCTACTTACACTTTTAAATAACTCCACTTATACGTTAAGTGATAAGGACTCGGATAGGGGACTAGGGGTGAGTATTCGGTTATTTCGGTTTGAAAAATTTTGAGTGGCATCCCACTTATATTACCCATATTCGTAGTGCACCCCACATTGTTCCACATATACATAAGTCACCCCACTTCTAACGAAAAACGTCAAGTAATAACGTTGTTGGCCTTTAAAACAATTGCCATGACCGTAATACCCCTCCCCCCTTTCCTTGATGTTGAGTGGAAGGAATTTATATTGGAAAACCCGAAAATGCCCTTCCTCCTATTTACAAAGCCCAATCTCTCCCCTTTCTTTGCTGTCGCAGAAGAGGTTCCCAAAGCTCACAGCAAAGCCTTCGATAGATCTCCCATGGCCGGCCATTCATTGGAGATTAGGGTTAGGCTTTCCTCTCTCTCTGTCACTCAAACTTTTACTCTCTCTTTTACTCTTTCTTTCTCATTTGATAGATTGATTTGTTTTTCAACATGCAATTTTGTTGTGTTTTGTGTAGGAAAAATGTCAAATATGCTCAAAAAATACCCATATCGCAGACGAATGTTACTTTTTGAGGTCACCGTGCAAGAGTGGAAATTGTAAGGGGATTCGGTATGTGTCGAAGTCAAATACGAAGGCTAACCCCGGAAGGAAGTTTTTGAAGTGTCCCCTATGCTTGGATTTTGAATGGTTGGATGTTGCAATTTATGAAGGCAAGCAGGAAAGTTCATCTTCCACAATTAAAAGGGAAGGGTGTTTTACGTGCGGTCAATTAGGTCATTGGAAACAACAATGTCCATGGAAGGAAGCCTCTTGTCCTAATTCTAATTGTCGAGGAAAGAGAGTTGTAATGGTGTCAAAGAGGAGCCACACAGCTATGGAAGACGATTCTTACAATGTCTAAAATGCAACAATGCATTTCAATGGTTGAATGAAGCTACCGAGCGTGATAACCCGTCTGTGTCGAAAATTCCTGTTCAAATTGTTGTAAACACAACTTTAGAACAGTTGTGTAAGAGATTTGGAAAAGACTTGGCTATGTAACCATGAAATTTATCTAAAATGATGATCTTTTCATGTATATAAATGCAAGAAAGTTTATTGGTTAGCTATGTGAATGTATTCCATATCTGCTCATTCTCAGTCGTACATATCTGTGAATTACATATAGTGCACATTCAAGAATAAGAACAAATATCTGTGAATTACATATCTGTGAATTACATGATAACAATTCCATTCCAAATGAACATTCCAAATGATAGTGTCTAAACAGTTTATAAGTGAACATTCCTGGAGATAGCACATTCAAGAACATTCCTGGAGATAGAACATTCCTGGAGATAGCACATTCCAAATGATAGTGTCTAAACAGTTTACATTCCTGGAGATAGAACATTCCTGGAGACAGTTTACATTCCTGGAGACAGTTTACATTCCTGGAGAGAGCAATCCTGGAGACAGAATGAAACTCTTTACATTCCTGGAGTAGTTAACATTCAAGAATGAAATTAAATCAATCCTGGAGACTGAATGATAACAAATAGAGTGAACATTCAAGAATGAAATTAACATTCCTAGAGAGTCAAAATGATAACATTCCTGGAGAGTGAACATTCAAGAATGATAACAAATAGTTGTTAAAATGATAACATTCAGATACACAGAAGAGTCAAAATGATAACATTCAAAATGAAATTAAATCAATCCAGGAGCTGTTGAGTCAAAATGATAACATTCAGGAGCAGTTAACATTCCAAACATCCAGGAGCAGTTAACATTCCAAACATCCAGGAGCAATTAAATACAATGTACAAAATGATTCCAACCTAAAACATCTCCTTTCACCTAACATCCAAAATGATACGAGTTTACATCCAAAATGATACCAGTTTAGATACAATGTACAAAATGGCCAAAAACATCGATTTCCTTTCACCTAACATCCTGGAGATTCTCCTGATGGGCCCGTAGCAGCCTTCCCTCGCCTTGGCCCCCTTGAAACCTTTGGCCTCTTGTAGACAGTATTTGTTACCCTTCGTGGCCTAGGTGACTTAGGTTCCCTTGGTGGCCTAGGATCCCTGCGTTTCTTTGTGTTTCCTCCAATGGGTCCTCCTTGGCACCCTCTTGCATTGTGATCAGAAGGTAACTTACATCTTCTACAAATCCTCTGCCTCTTGGAAGCTCTTCGAATCTCATCAGATTCTAGCCTCCTTACTTCCCTTGGTCTTCCTGGTAGTCTGTGTCTACCAGGTGGACCCACCTCATATGCAGGCTAAAAAATAGAAACACAAGTAGAAGAGACATACAAGCAATGAAGTATGTTAGTTAAAGGAAATGAAATAGAAACTTTGTTGTGGAAGTAGTGAGATTAATTACTTGATCCCATAAGCTTTGTTCTGGCAATGGAACAATCTTTCCTGCGTAAACCTTCTTGTAGGTACTGGCATTGACATCCTGCGTAAACCTTCTTGGGCCTGCTAGGTAACAAGACAGCTACAGCATGAACACATGGGAGCCCAGTTAAATCCCAAACACAGCAGTCACAGGTTCTGGCATTGACATCTACAGTCCATCTGTTCTCAATGGAGAACACACTAGTGACACAAAACAGCCCCTCATCAGCCCCATTGACATGATATCTGTTCACTTGCTTTTCCCTTTGGTCAATCATTTTCTTAGCTCTTGGAGTTAGGTCAAAGTCACTCCATTCTTTTGAAGTCATTTTCCTATCGTAAATCAACTTCATGACCATCATATGAAACATTTCCACAAGCATGGTGACTGGTTTAGATCTGATTTCACCTATCCAATTGTTGAAGCTTTCTGAGAAGTTATTTGTTATGTGCTCACACTTTGTTTGTCACGCCCCAGAACCAGAATACTGAAGAACGGGGACGTGCACAGCCAGCTACGTATAACGGAACGGCAACCATCCCGCTATACGGTCACGGCTGTCTAGCTATGTGAGGGTACGCTACAAACCATCAGTCTCTTAGGGTCAAATCACACTATTGTCTCAATCTCAACAAGTAATGATAGTAACAAGATATCAGACCACCAAATATACAATTGTAAGGCGTCCCAAACATTACATATCCAGATGATCATGAAGCTAGTCGTACAAAATGTAAGGACTAGCAAGAGTTAAGTCATACATGATCAACCTCGAGTTGCCAATCATGATTACAGCCCGTAGGCAGACAGAAAGTAAAGTGCATCGAGCTAACAAGTGCTCGTCGGCTAAACGCCTCAAAAGAATATCAGTTAACAATACAGTGGGAGAAACAAAAAGAGAAGACCCACTCGTAGCCCGGGTTCCGTCTAGTGTTCACCATCGGGCTGGAAAGCAGGTAGATCCTTTGCTACTGCTCCGGTATCTGGCCATACAAAACCAGCTGGGTCAGACCCCAGAAAGAGCAAGTGCCACAAAGGAGGCCACGAAATAAGAACAAAAGCCAGCAATCAGCACAATAATATAATTACATAATAAGAGACAGTAATTTAAGAAAAAGGCATGATAGTTAGATATAAAAGACAAATCTTGTACAGAATCGATAAAAGACAGAACATATGGAAAGGCATGACAGGATGATATACGATGAGATGACCATGGGACTATTCAGATAGCCAGGTTACAACCCGTAAACCAAACAAGGACCGGGGTGGTAACCCTTCGTCTGAACGGAACTTGGTTTCTCCCACCATTTATCGGCAAGATAAAATACAAGAAATCCAGACCTGTAATTAATTATGATTAAAGTAAAGCACGAGTAGTCATGTCATGTCATAACCTTGTACAGGATCAGGACAGGACAAGAGGGACTAGACTCCATCCAATCAATCACGGCCAAGCAAGTACTACGGCTTACTACTTTAACTAACTAGGGTTATCACAGACCTGATTACTAACAAGATGCAATGAGAATTCCAAGTCCGGTTACCTGTTTGTTACTACCTGAATGCTCCCAGCAAGAAAAGGAAAAGATAGCATGATATAGCAGACACACTGTAGTAAGATACATGTGTCCAAAGGTACCACGCTCGACGGCGGGCTGGAAGTGCGCTCATCTCGACGGATAGCAACAAATCCCATGTATATATATATAAGGCCGGGACCAAAGGGGCAACAGGTAACTGGGAAATTCTCCATGAACTAATTGATCAATCTAGTCATTAACCTAGCCAGATTCAGTATGAATCCCTGACCGTGGGAACCAGGGAGTCACGTCCTAGACATGATGCAAGACAATACGAGTGGATTGCACAAGCAAGCAGGAACACCCACGGTGTCAAGACAAGTCAAGCTAAGTTATCAAGATAATTCATGCCAGGGTACTTGTCAGGAGTGCGCCACGACGGGCCACTATCAAGTCAGGTTGGTCATGTCAGGAGTGCACCATTACGGGTCACTGTCATGTTATACTAGTTCCTTGTCATACCATGCTGTGTACAATAGTTATTCCAAACATGTTAAGCAAAATCAAGTTCATGTCAAAAGGCGTAAGGATATAAAATGGGCGTAAAATACCTAATAAAATACTAATATAAAATAGGACTAAAGAAGAGCCAAGATCATGAAATATCAAATTCATCATAGACAAGTAGGTTGCGCAGGGTATGCACTGCGCAGGGTGCCAAGTGCGCAGGGTGAGCTGCGCAGAGTACCAACTGCGCAGGGTGCCAAGTGCGCAGGGGCAGATGGCGCACAGATGGATTGCGCAGAAGGTAGACTGCGCAGGAGTTGGTTGCGCAGAGATGGATTGCGCAATGGTCGATTGCACAGGGGTGAGTTGCGCAGGGTCAGGTTGCGCATGAGATGGATTGCGCAGAAGTGGACTGCGCATGGAGCAGATTGCGCATGAGCAGACTGCGCATGAATCCATGCGCAGTTGGGTTGAGCGCAGTTCGCCAAGGGGCAAGCTGCGCAGTCGGCGCTGCGCTAAAGAGCGCTGGCCGAAGGGGGATGCGCAATCCAGCACTGCGCTAAAGAGCGCAGGCTGCAGGCTGCTACTCCAGGCCGAGAAGAACACCAAGAACACCAAAAATTCAAATTTTCATATCTTTGTCAAATTAAAGCCAAATCTAGATTTTTAAAGTTCTAACTTGAGTAAAATTGAATTCTCTTCCACATGGAAGCATCAAAACAAGCTAAAATCAAAGTTTAATAGATCAAAACCAAGGAATTCCGAAAATAACTAAAACTTAGATCTAGAACAATGGAGACTCCAAATCACAAAATTCCAAGTTCTAATGTTGATCTCCATGGTCTAATCTAGCTAATGGACAAATAAAAAGTGGTTCTCATGTGATGGCAAGGTGCACTTGCCTAATGGGTTGGAGAGTTGTGTGGAGGAAGAAGAAGAAGAATTAATGGAGGAAAATAATGAGGAAAGAGAGTGTTAGGTGAGGATTTTTAATGGGGGAGGATAAGTTGTGTTGAGGGTGGAGGTTAGCTAAGATGGTCCAATGCATAACAAACCAAACCAATTCCTTCTCCTATCCAAATAAAACCAAGCTCCATTAATCAGAATTAATCCAGGAATGATAAATGACAATTAAACTACAATGCTAAGTATGAAATATATCACAACTTAACTGGCCAAGAAAAATGAAAAATACTGGTCAGAAATACGATCACGTATAAAATACGTATCACGAATTTCGGGGCACTACATCCTACCCACCTTAAAATAATTCCGTCCTCGGAATTTAATCAAGAGGCTAGACATGTCGGGACAGCTATACTATCGCAAGCAATCTATGCTACCAATCAACCATACAATCATACATGCAAGCAAGGAATCGAAGTGCAAGGCATAAGGAAGACATTACACCTCACGAGCCAAACCGATTGGGATAACGTGATCGGATATCATCCTCTCACTCCCACGTTTGACTCTCTAAGGAGCGATGAACTCAAGCAACATGGACTTAACTGATAGTCTTGCGCTTGAGGTCTCTCTCTTTGGTCAAACAGGGACACGGGCCTCTCCTCATACGAAAAAGGTTGGTACCAATAACCGTTTTCGAATGATCTAGGACATGGCTTGGGTCCGGGATATACCGTTGTAATTAGGACACATGGAACATGACATGTGCCCTCATAACGACGGTAGAAAAGCAAGATGAGAGGACACATATACCTCTCGGCCGATTCTGGATCTGGGCCTGGGCGAACTGCTGAGGCCTCTGCTGCTGGAAGGCCTGGGCCTGAGTCGGCAATGGACCCGGGAACGGGAGCTGCTGTGGTTGGTGAACTGGAGCTGGTTCTGGTGCTGGTGCTGGTCCCATAACCGAGGGACTAGTTACTGTCGACGATGATCTGTTTCTGAACGGGCAAGATCCTATCATGTGGTCTGGTGCCCCACAAGCCAAGCACAACCCCTGTGCTCTACGACATTCAGAAACAATGTGCCCTGGCTTCCCGCAATGAGAGCAGCCCATTGCGGAAGACTGCTTCTGCTTCCGTTGCTGGGGATAGATCGGGGCAGGATGCTGTAAGGAGGTGACCGAATCTGTCCTTGTAGCTCCAATGGTCAAGGCCCTAGCGGCTGGGGCCGGTGCTGACGATTGGTTCATCTGGTCGTGAGACCGCTTCCGATCTCCGGCCCGGTCCGTTATCCTTCGGGAAGTGTACTCATGCCTCATCGCTGCTCGCAAGACGGCATCAAAAGTTGTGTGCTCGAACTGCTCGACTGCCAATATGATTTCCAAATGGAGCCCCTGCTGGAATCGCTGTGCTCTGTCTAGCTCGGTTGCCACCAAGGTGGGAGCAAACCGACTCAACCTTGAAAACTCGGCCGCATATCCGTCGACCGTCCTGCTCATCTGCCTGAGATTACTAAACCTGGTCTGCAGGTCATATCTAGCCACTGCGTCGAAGTACTTGGTCTGAAACATATCACTGAATACCGCCCACATGACAGGCGTACCCAAACTCGCTGCTTGCATAGCCCACCAGCTGCGGGCTAGATCCAGTAACTGCAGGCGCACCACCGCCACCTTCTCTGCTTCAGGGGTCCTGGCTGCCTCTAAGATCACTTCAATGTCCTGTAGCCAGGCATCTGCAGCAATAGCATCCTCGCTGCCATCGAAGAAGGGAGGGTTCAGGCGCTTGAAATTGTTGACCGCACTGTTCCCTCGAGGACCACTTCTGTTCAGAGCTTCTTGTACTGCTTGCTGCAAGGCATCACCTCGACGATCCTGAGACGCAATCAACTCACGGATGAGCCCTATCAAGGCCCCATCCTCTGATCCTGCTGGCTGAACTGGCTGGACTGGGGGCACTGGTTCTCCAGGAGGTATGGCTCGGAAGGCGGCTGCTGAGGACTGATCTTGATCTTCTTGCTGTTGCTGGGCTGCTGGCTGAGCTCCTTCTGGCTGATCAACAGGAATGATGCCACTGAAGCAAATGACATCAGGGATATTAAGGAAGGACCAGGATGGAACAATGATGCAAGCATGTTATCAAGTCAGGAATCCAAGGAGATAAGAATTACGAGTGGAGATCAAAGGCGAGTACAGATTGAGACATCTATCCGGTAAACCCTCACATTTCTTGATTGACAAGACCTGCATGGGCCACCACTTAAACCATGTCACGCCCCAGAACCAGAATACTGAAGAACGGGGACGTGCACAGCCAGCTACGTATAACGGAACGGCAACCATCCCGCTATACGGTCACGGCTGTCTAGCTATGTGAGGGTACGCTACAAACCATCAGTCTCTTAGGGTCAAATCACACTATTGTCTCAATCTCAACAAGTAATGATAGTAACAAGATATCAGACCACCAAATATACAATTGTAAGGCGTCCCAAACATTACATATCCAGATGATCATGAAGCTAGTCGTACAAAATGTAAGGACTAGCAAGAGTTAAGTCATACATGATCAACCTCGAGTTGCCAATCATGATTACAGCCCGTAGGCAGACAGAAAGTAAAGTGCATCGAGCTAACAAGTGCTCGTCGGCTAAACGCCTCAAAAGAATATCAGTTAACAATACAGTGGGAGAAACAAAAAGAGAAGACCCACTCGTAGCCCGGGTTCCGTCTAGTGTTCACCATCGGGCTGGAAAGCAGGTAGATCCTTTGCTACTGCTCCGGTATCTGGCCATACAAAACCAGCTGGGTCAGACCCCAGAAAGAGCAAGTGCCACAAAGGAGGCCACGAAATAAGAACAAAAGCCAGCAATCAGCACAATAATATAATTACATAATAAGAGACAGTAATTTAAGAAAAAGACATGATAGTTAGATATAAAAGACAAATCTTGTACAGAATCGATAAAAGACAGAACATATGGAAAGGCATGACAGGATGATATACGATGAGATGACCATGGGACTATTCAGATAGCCAGGTTACAACCCGTAAACCAAACAAGGACCGGGGTGGTAACCCTTCGTCTGAACGGAACTTGGTTTCTCCCACCATTTATCGGCAAGATAAAATACAAGAAATCCAGACCTGTAATTAATTATGATTAAAGTAAAGCACGAGTAGTCATGTCATGTCATAACCTTGTACAGGATCAGGACAGGACAAGAGGGACTAGACTCCATCCAATCAATCACGGCCAAGCAAGTACTACGGCTTACTACTTTAACTAACTAGGGTTATCACAGACCTGATTACTAACAAGATGCAATGAGAATTCCAAGTCCGGTTACCTGTTTGTTACTACCTGAATGCTCCCAGCAAGAAAAGGAAAAGATAGCATGATATAGCAGACACACTGTAGTAAGATACATGTGTCCTAAGGTACCACGCTCGACGGCGGGCTGGAAGTGCGCTCATCTCAACGGATAGCAACAAATCCCATGTATATATATATATAAGGCCGGGACCAAAGGGGCAACAGGTAACTGGAAAATTCTCCATGAACTAATTGATCAATCTAGTCATTAACCTAGCCAGATTCAGTATGAATCCCTGACCGTGGGAACCAGGGAGTCACGTCCTAGACATGATGCAAGACAATACGAGTGGATTGCACAAGCAAGCAGGAACACCCACGGTGTCAAGACAAGTCAAGCTAAGTTATCAAGATAATTCATGCCAGGGTACTTGTCAGGAGTGCGCCACGACGGGCCACTATCAAGTCAGGTTGGTCATGTCAGGAGTGCACCATTACGGGTCACTGTCATGTTATACTAGTTCCTTGTCATACCATGCTGTGTACAATAGTTATTCCAAACATGTTAAGCAAAATCAAGTTCATGTCAAAAGGCGTAAGGATATAAAATGGGCGTAAAATACCTAATAAAATACTAATATAAAATAGGACTAAAGAAGAGCCAAGATCATGAAATATCAAATTCATCATAGACAAGTAGGTTGCGCAGGGTATGCACTGCGCAGGGTGCCAAGTGCGCAGGGTGAGCTGCGCAGAGTACCAACTGCGCAGGGTGCCAAGTGCGCAGGGGCAGATGGCGCACAGATGGATTGCGCAGAAGGTAGACTGCGCAGGAGTTGGTTGCGCAGAGATGGATTGCGCAATGGTCGATTGCACAGGGGTGAGTTGCGCAGGGTCAGGTTGCGCATGAGATGGATTGCGCAGAAGTGGACTGCGCATGGAGCAGATTGCGCATGAGCAGACTGCGCATGAATCCATGCGCAGTTGGGTTGAGCGCAGTTCGCCAAGGGGCAAGCTGCGCAGTCGGCGCTGCGCTAAAGAGCGCTGGCCGAAGGGGGATGCGCAATCCAGCACTGCGCTAAAGAGCGCAGGCTGCAGGCTGCTACTCCAGGCCGAGAAGAACACCAAGAACACCAAAAATTCAAATTTTCATATCTTTGTCAAATTAAAGCCAAATCTAGATTTTTAAAGTTCTAACTTGAGTAAAATTGAATTCTCTTCCACATGGAAGCATCAAAACAAGCTAAAATCAAAGTTTAATAGATCAAAACCAAGGAATTCCGAAAATAACTAAAACTTAGATCTAGAACAATGGAGACTCCAAATCACAAAATTCCAAGTTCTAATGATGATCTCCATGGCCTAATCTAGCTAATGGACAAATAAAAAGTGGTTCTCATGTGATGGCAAGGTGCACTTGCCTAATGGGTTGGAGAGTTGTGTGGAGGAAGAAGAAGAAGAATTAATGGAGGAAAATAATGAGGAGAGAGAGTGTTAGGTGAGGATTTTTAATGGGGGAGGATAAGTTGTGTTGAGGGTGGAGGTTAGCTAAGATGGTCCAATGCATAACAAACCAAACCAATTCCTTCTCCTATCCAAATAAAACCAAGCTCCATTAATCAGAATTAATCCAGGAATGATAAATGACAATTAAACTACAATGCTAAGTATGAAATATATCACAACTTAACTGGCCAAGAAAAATAAAAAATACTGGTCAGAAATACGATCACGTATAAAATACGTATCACGAATTTCGGGGCACTACATTGTTGTTCTATCAAAATGAGATCTACACCACCTAATAGTGAAAAAAAGTATGTTAGTTAAAGAAAAATATTTCAATCTAGAAAGTTTAGTACCAGAGCCCAAATTCAGATCAATATGGACAAAGAATAGTCCCAATATGGACAAAGAATAGTCCCAATATTTCACACTTTGTTATGTGCTCCCCCAACCTAGAAAGTTTAGTACTAGGCCTAGCCCATATATCAAAGACAATTTAAAAGATCACCTAAGACAAATAAATTAGTATCAGAGTAACATACTAAGTGACCAGCCATCAAATATTGGTGAAATGATACCTGTTGTAGTTCTCAGCCATCAAATATTGGTGACCAATGGGACATTGCGTTGCAATTGCTTCCATCCATTTAGCATGATCTACATGTCTGTATGCTCTAGCTGCACCCCAAGTTAGGTGTTTCATCTGCTTACTACCATTGACCTGGGCTTTGAAGTTTTTGTAGAAATGCCTAAAGCAGAATCTGTGGAGGTTTCCATAGAACTCAGTATCCACAGCTATTCCCAGGCCTTTCTGCCTGTCAGATATGAAGGTTATCCTTCCTGGATGTTGCAGCAACTTCTCCTTAATCAAACTAAGGAAATGGCCCCATGTTGCTTGGCACTCAGATGTGCATATGTATATGGCAAGTGGAAATAACCCATTATTGTAATCCAGAGCTGTTGCAGACAAACAAACCCCACCATACTTTCCTTTAAGATGACACCCATCCAATCCAACTAATGGTCTGCATCCATTTATGAATCCAGCCCAACTTGCTTCATATCCAATACAGCAGTACCCAAACTCTGTGGTCCCTGGAATATTTCCACAATAAGCTACACTCCCTGTCCCACAATAATGTAGAGAGACAACTTCAGGTTAGTGATTGGTCCAATATGCAACTAAAGTGCAACTAAACTAAGCAGATGTGGTCCAATGCAGATGTGTCTACAGGAGCTTTAAAATGCAACTAAAGTTTTAAAATGCAGATGTGGTCTAAAGTTTTAAAGTTTTAAAATGCAACTTCAGGTTAGTGTCTACAGGAGCTTTAAAAGTAAACTAAACTTAACTAAACTAAACTAAACAAAAGTAAACTAAAGTTTTAAAGTTTTAAAATGCAGCTGTGGTCTAAGCAGATATGGTCCAATGCAGATGTGTCTACAGGAGCTTTAAAAGTTTTAAAATGCAGATGTGGTCCAATATGCAACTAAACTAAACTATATAACTGAAAGTGAAACTGGGTAGAAGTAAACTAAACTAAACTAAACTAAACTTTATAACTAAACTAAACTAAACCAAACTAAACTTTATAACTGAAACTGATTAAATTGCAACTAAACTAAACTAAACTAAACTTTATAACTTGATACCTGGGTTTGTTCTTCCTATTTGTCTTGCAACCTCAGGAGCTTTACTATAGCTTTCTTCAAAGCCACCAAACAACTTTTGCTTCACTCTGCCCAATGCGTAGTGGGCATTCCAATATGTGACCTTCACAGTATACTTGGACCACATCTGCTTCTGTACATCCTTTGCCTTCTATGAAGTGTGGTGTGCCTTGATATCCTCTTCCAAAACTTCAGCTATGAATTTACTAGTGGCCATTTTGTTCTTCAGGTTTGAGGTGTGCTTACAAGTGTGCACATCATTCAATTGCCTTAGAGTACAAGTGGTCTTATCAGAACTTGAAATTCTCACCCTGAACATCCATGGGCATGCTTCATCTTGACACACACCCCAGATTCTACTACGATCATTCTTCACAAATGTAATCTCATATCTGTTCTTTATGGCACAAGATCTTAAATATTTTCTGCACTCCTCAGGATTAGTCCATTGCTGCCACAGGACTAGGCCACTAACCACTGGAGCTGTGTACTGCTCCTCAGCCATCTCTCCCTCACTGTACAGATCATCTACAGGGTCATTTTCCTGCCCAACTTCTTCAGACCCTTCAGAATCAGATGACTCAGAGCTATGATAGTCATCTACAGGGTCAATTGCATCAATAGGGAGCTTCTTTTTCTCAGCATATGCCCTCTGAAATTCTGTTTCCTCCCCCCACTCTTCATTATTATTCTCTGGATGTACAACATACTCCCCCCAAAAGTCATCACCAGCCCCACTTGCCCCACTTTCTATGCCTTTTTCCTCTGGTACAAAGGGTTCATCATCACTCTCAACTACTGGTTCATCTCCATGTAACTGTGTTTCAGCTTGTGCTTCACCCTGGATCTTAGGCTGTGAACCTAGTTCTGCATCCTCACTAGCATGTGAACCACTGTCATTATCCTTTGAACTACTTTCATCAGTTAAAGCTACATGACCTCGCCGTGCTCTGTGTGCTACTACCTTTATATTCTTCCTCTTGATTGGGGTGTCTTGTCTACTAGAAACCTCCACATTTTTCAAGTACAAGTGTATCTCTCCTTCTTGGTCAGGCAGTTGGTTATGGAACATGTCTAGCAATGCAGCATCAGATAACACCTCTATGGTTTCACCATCTTTCATCTGATCAACCCAATAATACCTAAATCTACCCTCCACATAGTTACTCTGGACTACGTAAGGAATATCCAGGAGGGAGATCACGTCGGGGTCCAATTCGTGCAAAAATGAAGTACCCTTCCAATGGAATCTAACCATGTATTTCCTGCAGAAGTAACGTGGAAATTCAAACATGCAGACTCAATCACAGCCCTACAATGCAGACTCAAGCAAGAAAATGTGTAAAGATAATTTAAACCCTAAACCCCTAAATTCAGCAATAATCAGAACAAATCCAAACCCTAAACCCCTAAATTCAGCAATAATCAGAACATACAATATGTAAAGATAATTTAAAACCCTAAACCCGGCATTTAAATACTAAAATTGAAATCAATACCCATTTTGCCTAGCCATCGCAGCTCCTTCTCCTTTCGCTTCGAAAAAATCTGAAGAAAATAAAATGTGATCAAATCAAACACTCATTCGGACACAAATTGATCATCAATACATAACTTATGGATGGGGAAGGGAAAAGTTGCAGAAATACCTTGATGTTTTCGCGAGAAACTTGGAGGAGAAGACGAATTAGAGACGAGATGGAGCTTCGTGGGTAATTTTAGAGAAGAAGAGGAGAAGAGGAATTAGAGATGAATTAGAAGAGACCTTTCGTGCGTAATAGAAGGAGGAAGGGCATTTTCGGGTTTCTGAAAATAAATTGGAAATTTTTCTTCCACTCAATAGCAAGGAAAGGGGGGAGGGGTATTACGGTCATGGCAAGTGTTTTAAAGGCCAACAACGTTATTACTTGACGTTTTTCGTTAGAAGTGGGGTGACTTATGTATATGTGGAACAATGTGGGGTGCACTACAAATATGGGTAATATAAGTGGGGTGCCACTCAAAATTTTTCTTTCGATTTCAACCGAACCGAATTTTGAAGAACCGAATAAACCGAATTCAAATTTATTGAAACCGAAACCGAACCTAGAATATCTACAACCGATATAACCCGAACCGGAAAAAAAAATTCGGTTATTCGGTTTTGCCTAGAACCGATTGTTGCCCACAGCAAACAATGCAAGATAACGGAGAAAGTTGTACACAAAACCCCTCCATAAACCAAATATTGTAAAACCACAAAAAAATCTCAAAATTTTTAAGAAATTCACCTGAATGATGTTGTCGAGAGGGAAAGCGTCGAGGTCCTCGCGTACTCGATGAAGACGAGGTCCAGAGCCTTGAGAGCACTGCAAAGGATGACGGAGAGAGGATCGTCGGGAGGACAGAGAGGACCTCGCCATCACCTTCGTCGTAGCTGCTCCGTACATCGTCGGATCCCTCATCGGAGGAAGAGGAGGCGGCTTGTTGACACCATGATGTAACTCTAATGGTTTGGTGAGGGTGAAACGTGTGTTGGGAAGAGACTAGAGAGAAATGTATGCAAAAAATGCATGCATCTGGAAAAAGAAAGCATGTTGCACTTGACAGCATGATGTCCCTTGGGAAATTATATTATTAGTTTAAACAAACTTTCTTTATTTTTCATATTTCTACTGTGCACATCTACAGTGAAAGTCAGATTTTTTCACATCGAAGTGACTAATTTGCATAAACGATTAGGAACTTTGTTTAAAGCTATTGCCGAACAATTAATGTTGGCAAGCAGTCTCTTGCTTGCGTGCATGGCTGTTGAAGAAAAAAACCCTACAATGACTGATCAAATCAAGTTGTCCACTCACTTGAATTAAATTTCTTCACATCATCACCATAGGCTAGCTAGCCTAGCCTGGCCCAGCAGGTGCATGTAACTTTAGTTTAGGGGGGTGAACATTATTTTGATAGGGGTGCAGCCAAATGGCAAGAGTTGCCATGGACCTCTGTGGCTACTGGCTACTGAAGCTAACAATTAAAGAAACGGATCCAAGGAATTTTGAACCGGCTTGCGTAGTCTTATTCTGTTTCGGTTTTGAACCGAAACCAAAATAAACCGAATAATTTTTTTTTAACATTTTTAAAATCGAAATCGAACCGATTTTTTTTAAAACCGAACCGAATCTCTTATTCGATTCGGTTCGATTTTCGGTCCAAAACCAAATAATGCTCACCCCTATAGGGGACCGTTGCAGTACTATTTTATGTATTGTTCTTGTGGTCATTTTTTTTATTAACATAGCTACTGATTTTTGATAACGATAGCCTAACTTACAGTGCTATATGATTTTTGGTCTTGAGGTTTTATTTGCTTGTACATACTACAACTCATTTCTTGCTTGTCTAATAATCTTTTTGCTGCTCTTGTATTTAGAAGTTCGTTTCTAATAATTAAATTTTGGATGAGTTGCTGGATTTAATTTGCAAGAACTATTTTTTTTCAATCTGCACTGGATATACTTGATAATATATATATATATATATATATATATATATATATATATATATATATATATATATATATATATATATATATATATATATATATATATATATATATATATATAGGTTTTTATGTGTGTAAATGTTTTTGCATACAAGTCCCTTAAACTTGTCGTTCTTTTGGTATATACATTTTTTTGTTTTACTTACAATTTTTTTTAATTTTTTTTGCAGGATCACATAGACAATAAGACAATTTTTGAAAAAGACATTTATATCATGAGATCTGTTATAGGCTAATTTTTTGGGAAGATATTCAATTCATGTATTTTTGTTTACAATATAGTGTGTAGTTTGAATACAGTACGTTTGTGAAATACAATACGTTTCTTCTTGAATGAGCTACTTGAAGTTGTTAAAATATTGTATTATGGATTATTTTATAAAGAGATGTTTGAAGACATTATATTGGATATTATGTTATGTTCATGGTAACTTGTTGCTATTTGTTCTCAAGTTCTTTGGATACAAATTTTAACGTTTGTAAGTTATTTTCGAAATAAGACTTTTTACATTTATGTTGAAAAATATAAGCACAAATAAAAATTAATATAAATATATATCAAAATATAAAGAATTGCGACATCAAATCATTAGTAGGAAATGTATTTATATTTGGCTATATTAGCTTTCGCGACATGAAATTGTGTAGCAAGAAGTATTTTTATAGTAATAATAAAAAAGAACTAGACTATTGGCGACATGTATTATGTTGCCAATGTATCACCTTTTTACGACACATTAGACACATGTTGGCAAAAGTTATTTTAAATAAAAAATATGATATGTCGCCAAAAGTGATTATATTTTGCGATATGTGCGATTTTATGTTGCCAAAGACTTTTCCAGTCAAGGCTACCGCGACATGTGTGCGACATAGCCAAATATGTCGTAGAAACGCTTTGGCAACACAAATCTAACTTTACGCTTCATATTGCATATGTCGCTGAAAATGCATTTTCTTGTAGTGATGACAATGATGGCTACATAATAGTCAATTACTTGTAGCTTAAAGATAACTATTAGCCATGGTCATAAGAAATACTAGTAACTAAAAGTCATTAATTGACCATGGTGGAATTAAATACATGTGTCTAAATGATACAACTAGCCACACTAAAAAACAATTGTGTGTCTATAATGAATTTATCACCTGGTTTAACTTATTTTTGATGTCTAAAAGTAGATCAATAGTGTAATGCCTGTGGTTCGTATTACGTATTTCTGGAATACGTGTACGTATTTTATTTTGTATTGCATGATTCCTTGTTTAGTTTTCTTCATGGCTTGGCTTGGTTTATTCTTGGCCCGGGTTGGCCTGGTTCGGTTGGGATTATTTTGGTTCATCATGAACCATGGATGAACCCCCTACCTACCACCACCTTTGATATTTATTGCCATTTCTTCTTTCTCTCTCTTCATTACTCATCTTCTTCTTCCTCATTTACTCCCTTCAACTACCAGAGAGAGAAGAGAGAGGTCTAGGCAAGTGCATCTTGCTTCATGGAGGAACTCCAATTTTATTACTTCATTCTCTTCCTTACTACATTCTAAAGCACTTTAGAACTTGGCATTTTCTATTTCCATGGCTAGATTCTTGTAGATCTAAGTTTATACTATTTTCAGATTTTTTAGGTTTTAATCTATTTAATCTTGTTTTTATCAAGTTCTGATGGTTCCATGTTGTAGAGCATTTTATTCTGTCCAGTTTTGACCTATGGAAGTTCGGATTTGGGCTCCGGATGATGGAGTTATGGAGCTTGAGAACTTGACTCTCCTGGTGTTCTTTTTCTCAGAATTTTGGAGAAGATGCACTGTGTCTGACTTGACCGCTTGGACAATTCATGCGGCAAGTGTTCTTCATGTGCCGCATGGGCTTGACTTGACCGCATGAATAATTCATGCGGCAAGTGGTTCCCTAGCCGCATAGGTAAATTCTGGCCGCATGAACTCCATTTGAGTTCAGCCGCATAAGCCTCGGCATAGTACGAGCCGCATGAATCTCCCGTCTGCCTTAGCCGCATAAGTCCCGCTAGTTCCGCGAGCCGCATGGGACTCCGTCCGACCAGCCGCATGAGTCCTACCACCCTGGCCGCATGGGACTCAACTCAGTTGAGCCGCATAGGCATTGCTCTCCTAGCCACATAGATCCCAGTCACTTGCTGCCGCATGAGGACTCGAGTCCTCTCAGCCGCATGACTGTCTGGATCCCCAAGCCGCATAGGCCCTGATTCTCGATCCGCATGAGAACCCCCCCAGATCTGGCCGCATGGGCTTCTGAGTCCGGGTCGCATGACCCCGATTTAACCTAGCCGCATATGCTCACCTCTCTCCTGAGCCGCATGGGCTCCTATTTGAGCCGCATGCGCCCCCTCCTTTCCTGCTGCATATGCCTGAGCTGTATGACTTTCCAATAGCCCTGTGTACTATTATTTATCATTATTGCCCATGTTTTGTAACTCCTTATTGTATATTTTTACGTCCATTTTATATCCTTACGCCTTTTGTCATGAACTTGATAATCATGAATTCATTTGATATGTTTGGAATTGATAATTGAGCATGACGTGATAGTGACCCGTAGTGGTGCACTCCTGACATGATAACATGACATGACCTGATAGTGGCCCGTCGTGGCGCACTCCTGACTAGTACACTTGGCATGATAACCTGACATAATTATCTCGAATAGCTGTTGCGACGGCTATCTAACATGACCTGACTTGTATAATTAACCTGGACACCGAGGGCGATTGTGCTTGTACAAATAATCCAGTCCTGTCTTGCATCATGTCTAAGAGGGGACTCCTGAGTACCACGGTCAGGAGTACCTACTGAAATGGACTAAGGTTAATGACTAGTATAATTTATTAGACATAAAGAGATGTTCTCCAGTTACAGGCGATCCCGTTATCCCGGTCGCAAATGTTTGGACTTGTAGCCTGCCGACGAGTAGGGCACATTTCCAGCCCACTGTCATGTGGGGCACTCTTGATTGTCACTTTAAATGATTGAACTCTATTGTCACTCTAATGTATTGTACTCTCTAAATTGTCACTATAATGATTGCCTGGATAACCTGGATAGCTGCAGGGCCTGTGACTACTTGGAGCATCTCATTGCATCTTGCTAGTAACTAGGATTGTGATAACCCTAGTTAGTTATTGTAGAAATCCGTAGGCAATGATTGGCCGTGATTGATTGGATGGAGTCTAGTCCAGTATAGTATTATCTAGAAGTGATTGATTGCAAGATTGTACCAGAATGATTGAATGATTGTCACTCCAGATTGTCACTATAATGATTGTCACTCCAGATTGTTACTATAACGATTGTACTCTATTGTCACTCTAGCATATTGCACTCTTCATTGTCACTTTTATCATTGTACTCTCTCCTTTTCACGTTAATGATTGGCACCTTTAGCAATAAATGATCAGAGACTAAGTTCTGTTCAGGCGAAGGGTTACAATCTCGGTCCTTATTTGGTTTAAGGATTGTAACCTGGCTTCCGGAATAGTATCTTCGTTCTCTCTTCATATATTGCCCGGCTATATTTTATTTAGCACGATTCTCCAGTTCTTTTATGTCAATAATGCTTCTCTTAATTATTTTCTCTAATTGGGGCAAGTGCATTGGTAGTGTACAAACCTCATTCTGTGTTACTTATTGTTTTCTTATATGTTGAATGCTAATGATTTGTTGGTTTTAGTTCTTAAGTGAAGCCTCCTTTGTGGCACTTGCTCTTTCTGGGGTCTGACCCAGCTGGTTTTGTATGGCCAGATACCGGAGCAGCACCAAAGGATCTCCCTGCTTTTCAGCCCGATGGTGGTCACCAGGCGTAACCAGGGCATCGAGTGGGTTTCTTTTGTTCTCCCACTGTAATATTGTAAATTATTCTTTTGAGGCGTTTAGCCGACGAGCAAGTGTTAGCTCGATTGTACTTACTTACTGTCTGCCTACGGGCTGTAACATGATTGACAAGCCCCGGGGGTTGATCATGTATGACTGAACTCTTGCTAGTCCTCACATTTTGTAACGACTAGCTTCATGATCATTCCGAATATATAATGTATGGGACGCCTTACTATTGTGTATTTGGTGGTCTGCCATCTTGTAACTATTATTAGTTGGTTGAGATTGAGACAATAGGCTATGTTATGACCGTAAGAGACTGATGGATTGTAGTGAAACCCTCACATATCTAGACAGCCGTGACCGTATAGCGGTGTGGATTCCATTCCGTTATACGTAGCTGGCTATGTCTGCCCCCGCTCTCCAGTATTCTGGTTCTGGGGCGTGACAAATAGCCACGTGAAAAAATATTTGCGTGTCTTTAGAAAGTTTTTAACCATGGTGCTAGAAATTATGTGTAGCAGAAAGTCATAAATTGGCCATGTCAAATTATTTTTTACGTGTCTGAATGATAGCTAAGGCCATGGTTAAAACAAAGCCATGTGGCTTTAGGGTAAACAAAACCACTCTGAAAAATAATTGTGTGTCTATAAGGAATTTATTGTCATGGTTTAACTGATTCCCTGTGTCTAAAAGGTGATCAATAGCCACGTGGAAAAATATTTGTGTGTCTTCAAAACGTTTTTAACCATGGTACTACAAATTCTGCATAGCTGAAAGTCATAAAATTGGCCATGTTAAATTATTTTGTGTGTGTCTGAATGATAGCTAAGGCCACAGTTAAAATAAATCCATGTGGCTTTAAGGTAAACAATAGCCACTATAAAAAACAATTGTGTGTCTATAACGAATTTATCGCCATGGTTTAACTGATTTTATGTGTCTAAAAGGTGATAAATTGCCACGTCAAAAATATTTGCATGTCTTCAGATAGTTTTAATCATGTTGCTACAAATGTTGCGTAACTGTAAGTCATGAATTGGCCATGTTAATTTAGTTTTTGTGTGTCTGAATGATAACTAAGGCCATGGTTAAAATAAAAACCTTGTGGCTTTAAGGTAAGTAGTAGCCACACGGAAGCAAACTTGTGTGTCTATAACAAATTTATCGCCATGGTTTAACTGATTCTCCATGTCTTAAAGGTAAACAATAGCTACATAGAAAATAATTTGTGTGTCTTCTAAAGGTTTTTAACCATGGTGCTACAAATTCTGCGTAACTGTAAGTCATGAATTGGCCATGTTATAATAAATTTTGCATGTCTAAAAGATAGCTAAGACCATGGTTAAAATAACACAAGTGGCTTTAATGTAAACACTAGCCACATTAAAAATAAATTGTGTGTCTATAAGGAATTTATGTCCATGGTTATAGGAAAAATGGTTGATTACCAAAAAAATTTTGGTACCAAATAGCCACAGTTATGGTCTATGGCTATGGATTTCATGTTATATAGTCATTTAAGTTTAACGTAGCCATAAGGGTATCAAAAGTCACGCCAAAATAGGCTACACTTTGGATGTAAAAATAATCCATGGCTAAAAGCATACATCCACGGTAAATCAGTATGGCTTAGTGGATTTTTGTACTAGTATAACCATCTAGAGAGTATATATATCTATGGCAACCGTTAAATCGATATTCAAATGTGAAGGGCAATCACAAAATAGACCCCCACTATTTGATGAAACGAATTATACCTATTGGAAAACACAGATGAGTTTCTTTCTAAAGTCACTGGATTTTGATCTTTGGTCAATAGTTATAGACGGTTACAAGAAATCGCCTAGAACAGTGATTGATGGTGTATTAGTAGACAACCCCATGACAAATGCACTAAGCATGAAAAGACACAGGCTAGTCTAAATGCACGAGCCATCAATGCACTATCCTATGCAATTGGCAAAATCGAGTTTAATCGCGTATCTACTTGTACCACATCTAATAAAATTTGGAGACTTCTTGAGGTAACTTATTAAGGAACTTCCTAAGTGAAGGAATCCCATATTAGTAGATTGACACAGGAATACGAGTCCTTCAAGATAAAAACCGGTGAGTCAATTACATAGATGTTCACTCATTTTCTTGATATTACTAATCTTTTAGAATCTCTTGGTAAGGATTACAGCAATCACGAGAAGATCATAAAGGTACTACGGGCTTTAACAAAGAACTAGAACAAAGGCCACCGTGATCATAGAAGGAAACAACCTCACCATGATGACATTGGAGACACTGATGGGCAAGCTCATGACCCATGAGCTGGACCTATAAGACTTTCAAGAGGCATCCCCCAAAGAAAAATTAATCGCCTTCAAAGCTCAAGCCAAAAGAGTCTCATGCAATAATTCTGACGATTTTTCGATGGTGATGAATAGGCCCTGCTGGTCAAAAACTTTATAAAGTTTCTAAAGTTTGAGAGATCAAACCAAAAGAAAAAAAACATCCACGAAAGCAATGAAGAAGAAACTATATGCTTTGGGTGTAAGAAGTTAGGGTATATGAAGGACTTTCCAATAACGAAGTAAAGCAATCCATACGACCAATAGAGATCGAGCACAAAAGCTATAACTGGTCGAAAGTACGCTAACACCATCATTTGGATTGAAAGTGAGTCCAGTGAGTCAGAAGAAGAGGACAGACCCAGCAACGGTGCAGATGTCTGTCTAATGGCATACGAAAAGATATATGAGAATCCTCTTTATGATGATTTTACTTTCGATGAATTAGAAAATGCCTTTAGCGAACTACTTGAATAGCACAGAAATATGATGGACAAGTATAAGCAATCCCGCAAAGAGATTAAGGCATACACAACCGAAGTAGCTAGATTGTCTAATCTTCTTGAAGATATCAAGGAGACATCTACTACCGGTAACATGGAGGAGATAGCCAAGATAAGATTGGACTATCATGAGGCTATTCTCACTATAGAACAAAAAGAAAGAGACTATGTCAAAGTGCAAGAATTTTTTGATATAAAGAAGAAGAGACACCTTGTCACCGAGCAAAGGCTCATGGATATAACTGCAAAATTTGAAGAGCCTTATGCTATCTCTAAAAAGTTAGAGATAAAATTATGCAAACAGGTCATTCATGTTACACGGCCTAAGGTTAGTCCTAACACTATGCACATACCAAAAATGACTAAACCAAAGAAAGCACAAAAGCAACACATTCCTTACAAATATGCTTTCATATACAAGTTTTAAAGGAAGACACACAAAAAGTATGTCAACACAAAAATGAAGAGCATTATTTCTAAAATCACATGCATATACTGTAATAAACACGGGCATATATCACAGTACTGTAGAGCTAGAAAGCCAGTTGACACAAATGTGGCGAACTCAAAAATACGAATTTTAAAAAGTGATCATCGTGGCAAATTCGAAAATACTATATTTAAAATTTTTTGTGATGATAATAGATATTATCATGAGTTTTGTTGTCCTAGAACTCCTCAACAAAATGATTTTGTGGAGCAGAAGAATCATACTCTAAGCGATATGGCTAGAGTCATGCTGAATCAACATAATCTTCCTAAATATTTTTGGGCAGAAGCTGTAAGTACAACATGTCATATTTTGAATATGGTGTTAATTTGACCTATATCGAAGAAAACCCCTTATGAATTATGGCTTTAAAAAGTTCCAAGCATTTCTTATTTCAAAGTTTTTGGTTGTCACTGTTTTATCCTGAACCTCAAGGACAACTTGGGTAAGTTCGACTTGAAGGCAGACGAAAGAATATTCTTCGGCTATGTTGCAAAGAGTAAGGGATATAATTTTTTAATAAAAGATCTATGATTGTTGAAGAATCAATTAATGTTTCCTTTGATGAGCTCAACAGTAATAGATCTAGCGACAATGATAACGCGGATGTACAAAACAAATCTAAGGCACCTGAAGATACTGATACCAATGAGAGGTATATGGAGAGTCTACCTAAAAAGATAAAATTTATGCCAGACCATCTAGAGACACTTGTAATAGGTGATGTATCCAAGGGAGTAGGTACGCGCTCTTCTATTAGAGTCATAGAAGCAAACATAGCTTTTATTTCTCAAGTAGAACCTAAGTCAGTAGCGTATGGTTTTTTTGATTAGTTTTGGAAAGACGCCATATAAGAGGAACTTAATCAACATTAGAGAAACCAAGTTTGGAAACTTGTTCCTAAACCTATTGGTCAATCGATAATTGGTACCAAATGAGTGTTTCGAAATAAACTAAGTCAAGATGGACATGTTCTACGCAAAAAAGCACGTCTGGTGGCACACGGATAATAAAAAAGAAGAAATTGGTTATGACGCGACATATGCTCATGTTGCTAGACTAGAGTCTATTGGCATGTTTTATGCATTTGCATGTTTTCACAATTTTAAACTTTTTTAAATGGATGTGAAGAGTGCTTTTTTGAATGGGTTTTTAAAATAAAAGGTTTTTGTGAAGCAACCTCCTCAATTTGAAGATTTTCAAAAACTTGATCACGTTTTCAATCTTAGAAAGGCACTTTATGGACTCAAACAAGCACCACGTACTTGGTATGAACGCCTAAGTGCTTTCCTATTTGAAAATAGCTTTTCAAAAGGAAGGGTCGATACAACTTTGTTTATCAAATCTTCAGTTGACAGTATTTTACTTGTGCAAATTTACGTTGATGACATAATTTTTTGTTCTACTAATGAAAAACTTTGTCAAGATTTTTCTGAGAGTATGTAGAGTGAGTTTAAAATGAGTATGATGGGAGAGCTCAACTACTTCCTAGGACTCCAGATCAAACAGCGCTTGCAGGGAACCTTTATCAATCAAGCCAAGTACACGAAGGATTTACTAAAGAAGTATGACTTCGACAACGTAAAGCCTATCGGCACGCCAATAGAAACATTAACTCAACTTGATATTAATGAAAGTGGCAAAGCAGTCGAGCAACGTAAGTATCGAGGTATGATTGGTAGTTTACTTTATTTAACTGCTAGTCACACTGATATCATGTTTAGCATTTGCATCTGTGCACGATATCAAGCTAATGCTAAGGAATCACAAGCATATCTTTCGATACCTTAAGGAAACTTCTACTGTCGGTTTATAGTATCCCAAAACCATATTGTTTGACCTAATCGGTTACTCAGATGCTAATTTTGCTGGATGGAAAATAGACCATAAAAGTACAAGCGATACATGTCATTTCTTAGAGAGCTTTAGTGTCTTGGTTTAGCAAAAAATAAAATTTTGCAGCATTATCAACAACTGAAGCTGAGTATATCACCGCATGGCATTGTTGTGCTCAGATTTTATGGATAAAGCAAACCCTAGAAGACTATAATCTGCACTACACTAAGAGCTATTTATTGTAATAACACTAGCATTATTAGTTTGAATAAGAATCCAGTATGTCATTCACGCACTAAACACATAGAAATAGTCACCACTTTCTACGTGATCACCAACAACATGGGAATATCAGTCTAGAGTTTATTGATGTAGATCATCAACTAGGTAGACATTCACAAAACCACTAGCCGAAGATTGTTTCAACTATCTGCATCGAGAGTTAGGCAAACTTTAATTTTTAGAGTTGTAGTGTGTTATGATTAATAAAAATATTTAAAAACTTAAGATTCAGCAATTTATTAATTGAAGTTTGGGTACAAGTCGAAAGGGTCTTTCTATCAACAAGACGTAAAAGCCTAAGCAATACGGCACCAAGTATCTTTAGACTACCACTAGCTGGTATCCGGTCCCTATAGCTATCCCAAGGTAATGAATATTAATTAAATCAAAAAATTACAAGTTTATAGTCTATTTTTATAACTCATTACTCAAATATGACCTAAAATACTAGTGGCCGAAGTCGGACCGAACTCAGACCGAGTTCTGACCGAGTATGGGCCAAACTCTGTAGGGACACTTTATATAAATAGCATCAAGAACAGAAGTCCCCTTTCTTCTATTATTCTTTTTCTTCCTCAAAGTGCAGCCGCCCGAACCTCAAAAATCCTAACCCTAGATTCTTGAAAACTACTTCCCAAGCCTCTAAACTTGATTTTCTTGGATCTAAGGCTCTAAGAAGGCATTCCTTACCGTTTTTGATCTCCGTTGAGGTTACCTCTTACTTTTTCTTTCTCAATTTCATGGCTCCTATAATCTTAAAAGAAAGAAAACTAGAGACACTGCCATATCTTCCACATCAGAATATGAACCGATCAAGGTGTTCAGTCCCTCTCGTCCTGATGATAATGAGGACTATGACCCTACACTCTTTGTTTCATCCGAGAGATCAACCCTTTGGTTCGACCATTTTCGGTATTGGAAAATTTGTCTGGGTAAAATGATAAACTTTACCATTTTTTGGAATATGCTGTCAATTTAAAACCCTAGGACTTCGTGAATTTCTAGAGATTTTCCATCCAATTAACGATAATACCGTCCGTTTATTACAATATGCAAGAAGCAGAAGGCTGTATTCACTCATCTGTCAGCGGTAAGGAATTTGAATTCAACTCTGCCGACTTGAGCGAATATTTACTAATGCCCGACATTATTGATGCTCTCGTCGGTATTACGAAGGTTCAATTTCCTGCCGACATGACCCTTGAGTCCTTCAAGGTCTTATTGTGTCTTCCCTATCCGGTTCTCTAGAAACGGTTATCTCACGCCTCATTGACCAAAAATTTTATGAACTTTATTGCATTATCATTTCATCTCTGCTACCCAAGATGGGATCCACTAATGATCATGCTCTTAGAGTTATCTGCTATGTATCATATCCGCTTTGGAATTACCTTTTCTTTTTTCATGACTATGATATCCTTTATGACAAGCTATTGGAGGGCAGGCCATAACCTCCTCTATCCTATGCATCTGGTGGCCATCTTCCAAAAATTTGACATCGATTTAGACTTATGTCCCAACTCTGGAACTCCTTCAGAGCTTCTTAGGTCTAGGAAGTTTCCTCACCCTTTTGGTGATGCTCCACCTCCACCTTCACCTGCTCTAGTCGTAGCCCCAACAAACGCTCCATCCCCTGCAGCTTCGGGTCATACCATTGACGAGCTCTATCAGCGGTTTAACACTTTTTTCGTTCTATATGGACAGTAGCAACAGGCTAATATGACTCGCTTTGGTGATGCTGAGTTCCACCATATTTCTCAGGCTCAGGTCTTGAAAAATGCTATGGCAGACATCTAGTGGATGATGGTTCACCATCCTATTGTCCCAACGACCATCATCCGTCATCCTGATTTTCATAGACTGAGACTTGGTGATGCTCCGTCATTTGCTTATGTCATGACTCGCTCCTGGTATAAGGGCACGAGTGTGTAACAATGCCCAGCCTACGCCGTAGAATCGGCGGTAGAACGCTGTTCTAGATCGCTATCTATCAATCTCACGCAGTTATATAAGGTACCTGTCATAGATCTCAACTCCGAATGAAGGACAAGTATACGGTATGGTAATACTCAATCACAGTCTAAGCACGATAAAATATCACAGAAGTCTAAATAAATATAAGACGCAACAAACAACAACTAATAATAATATTCAACAAAACTCAAATATAATGTCAAAATCTCCACTTATTATAATTTAAGTTCAAAATAAAAATCTAGAGCAAGTCCTCTAAACTAGTCCCCTGGTCACTCCTGAAAATCTGGACTCGGGATGGCTATTCCCTCCTCAGATCCATAGCAGGTAGGGCACGTATCCTCGGGACAAACATCTGAAAAATATATCCAGTCAAGATGGAATGAGCACATCTTATCTAGCAATCCCAAGTAAATGAACAAGACTAGAATACAGTTATAGACAGTTATATTGATGAATCATGAAAAGTTTGAGATAGGTAATGAAGTAGAGCAACAATTTAGAGCAAGGTATGTAAATACAGTCAATCAAGAGAGCATGGAAATGAAGACTATAAAATAGAGCTAACTGAACTAGAGCAAAGTGGTGCGATTCCAGACAGTACAATGTGAGTCAAGTGTGATTCGACTGTGAGCCCAGTACAGTCACTAACAAGTATGTTTTGAAATACTGCTTTCAACATGTAAACGACTAGGGGTAAATACGACTCATCGCACACTTGGCAAGTGTACGACTGCTATCATTTCATATTAGACCAGTAGGGGTACTTCCAGTATTTTGGGAATGTTTACATTCCTATTCGAGTATTTCCCCACCCCAACAAGTACAATTGAATCTATAATACGGCACGTAAAACAAGTGTAAGTCCAACCAGAATAATATGATGCTAGTAGGGTGATTCCTGTAAGTGATTATAGAAATAGAGGCCAGACAAGTAATGTATGTGTGATAAATGCAATGGATCCAGACTGTCCATCCATGTTGTGATAGAGAATCAAGTAGAACTATACTAGAACTGAATCACAATAATCATCAAATAATGAAAGAAATCAGAGAATGTATTTGCCTGATACCCTGAGCAACTGATATATATCAATGTCCAAACTAGAGTCACAATATCTTATTTAGTGAGATACAGGCAACAATGTGTTAAATATTGAAAATTAGAATAAAATAATACAATCTGTATGATACTAGGTCTTTCTAGGTCAAAGTCAACCCAAAGTCAACTCTGGTCACCTCTTAGTCAAACTAGTCAACCTTCTAGGGTTTTGGTCAATTCTTGGTCAAAGGTTAACTATCTAATCAACTCTAATATAAGGCTAACTCCTAATTCTAACTCAAAGTCATAAGCAATACCAAAAACCTATATATATATATATATATATTCTCTCTCTCTCTCTATATATATATATATATATTTATATATATATATATATATATATATATATATATATATATATATATAAACAAAAAAAAATATTTTATATATATATATATATACATATATATATATATATTTATATATATATATATATATATATATATATATATATATATATATATATATATATATATATATATATATATATATATATATATATATATATATATTGTATACATAGATATCAAATGCTACCATATACCTATAACATAAATATATATAAGTAATCACAATGCCTATATATACTAATACTCAATAAAACTCATAAAACTCATATCATATTGACCTATATAGTATAACATATAATAACCCTTCATGTAGTATAAAGGTAACTGAAATGGAGGCTAGTAAGCAAATCAGATATGTAGGCTAACCTATTTAAAAAACTTGGACATATGGACAGATCACTCAAAATGAGGTAAGGGCAAGACATTGGTTAATACATGCAGGGCATCACATTACTGGGCTTAACTGTGACAGAGCAAAACAGATGCTCAAGGTCTGAACACAGGTGTTTAGAACTTGAACAAGGCCAAGGCTGCAAAGGTGGGTGCAGGGCATATCCTGACAGGCTAAATGAAGTGAATTAATGATGGGAGTGAAACTAAGGTCCGTAACCAAGGTTATGGGACTGAACATTTATATAGGATTGAACCAAAAAGGCTAATGATAGTCCCTATATGGACAAAATCAGGTTCAAAACTGAACAAATGTCCAGGTATTGGCCATTTGTATACAATAGGGTACATCTAAACCCATGAGATGACTGATACTAAATGGTCGAAGACTAAACTTAAGATGAACTATAGGACAAGTGTGGACTACACTAAAAATGTATGGATTGAACACTACTTAGATGCAGTACAAGGCTTAAATACATATATAGAGTATGAACAACTGTTCAATGCCCCCATTCCCATTAACTGCTATTGTCCCAGCTACCAAATCCTATTGGCAGATACATACCTAACCCTGGTACCTTCACACACAATGTACAAATATATAAATTAAGTACATACGATCTTATTTAACACAATCTATACTCTCTCTTCCATGCAAACCTGAACCCCAAACTGGGACCCCTTCATAGTTATGCTGTCTAACTAATATCATATACATATATACACTATACAGCAGCCCACAAACTCACTATTCAAGATACAATATCTGCACACACACTCACTAAACTCTTTTAACCACTGACACCTTACTAACACTTTAAATACCACCCATTCTCACAAACTTGGACACACAGGAACCCATATTGAACCCTTAATCTGACACACACACACTTGGGTCTGCTTGGCCCCTCTCGCCAATGCCTGTGCACAAAGCCACTGACCTAGGGCCTGCCCAGTGGCCAAGGGCCAAGCCTGTTGCTTCTAGACCTAGGCATTTGCCCTGCTACCCAGGGGCAAACCTCTGTCCTACTGCCCAACAACCCTTTGTCAAGCAAGGCAAAGCCACCCTATCTTGCAATACTCATATATATGTGTGTGTGTGTGTGTCTATATTTTTTTATATATATACATATATACATACATACATATAATTTATTCATCTAATACAATCGCATATCCTTAAGATACTAATGATAGCATCCATGGCTGATACATCTAGGTGGCCCTATCTAGAAGATACAATTTGTGCCCTATATGGGACTAGTATAAGGTTACTTCCTGGACATAGACTAATATACTCACATATTTCCTCATATCTCGACTACTAACTCACTAACTAAACCAAATCCCTGATACTAACTGACACCCTCACTCTCAGTCCTATACCTTAATGACACCCTATAGAGACACTAACATAGGCTCACTCTTGCATACCTGGGTACTCACATATGGCCACTCAAGCTCTGATACCTATCAAAACTAACCAAATTAATCATCAATTGAACACTCTATAAATTACCTAGGATACAGGACTGAGAATAAGGAAATGAGGTAACATACCACTTATCACGTAATCAAGACAAGTGCTACTCGAACAACTTTCCTTTGCATCCCAATTCACCCACTGAACGATATCAAGGAGGCTCTGAAACTCAAAACAATGAATGAACTCAAAAGATTCAAAAGAATCAATTGACTGAAGCTACTAACTGTCCTCTTAAGAATCGATACAAGTATATATATACATTAGGAATCACTAGGAAATCATTAGAAAGCCTTACTAATGTGCTAACTAGCCAACACAGTCCCAATCTACTAACTGCACACAGGACAAAATCAAAAACCATGCACAGAACACTGGACACACAGTCCAAGCCTTCCTAACCTGATTTTAACCTATCAAATCCTTGATATATCACTAGACAGCTATAACATATGAATAACATGGCAAAATAAACCCATAACAATACTTAAAACATAAATTTAAACATATAAAGTCCTAAGAGTCATTTCTTCGAACACTCGGTGTTTGTATCCGATACTCTCGTGATACGCACATCAAACGAATCAGAATTTGACCCAACTTCTTCCTAATGTAAGAGGGACCCCTAATGAATACTTCTACATCAATGAATGTTAAATTAGAAGGTTTAGAGGGCTTTTACCAATTGGGAGTTGGAATCCCAATAAAAAAACTCTAGATCTAGTCTCCATCCAAGCTCTAATGGTCAAATTGCCCTAAATGCTCCCAAACTAGGCAATAGAGGCTTCCTCTCTCCAAGAGAAAGAGATTTAATTCATTTGAGGGAATTTGGACTAAATTTGAGGAATAGGGGCAATTTTGGGAAAGAACACAAATTGGGGTTAGAGTTTGCAATGAAAGAGGGAAGAAGGAGGCTATGTAGGTCTTAAATAGGAAGGGGAAGAGCCTTGTGGGTGTGGGCATGGGTTTGGTTGGGTGAAAATGTCTAAAAGTCTTCCTAATTGTCACTTTAAGGCCCTTTAAGAAAAATCCCCAATGTGACATGTTTTAAATAACTAATTGGTTTCTAAGTGACACTCTAGCTAGATTAGAACCTAACCAAGGTTATATAATCTCTCTAACCGATGTAGTTCTAAGGTTTCAATAATTAATGATACTAGCACAACACATTAATTAAATAATAAAAAATTTAATCAAAATTTTTACCATTTACCAAAATATCCTTGTTCTAGAATGTGTTGGTGACAGTTTACTTCGACCCGATGACCGTTTATTTTGGTTCGATCGAGCTTCATGCTGCTGCTCTGCCTGCTGATCCTATTGGTGGTGATGACAGTTGATTTTATCATATGTTTTGGTCTAATATGTTTTGTGGATCTATCTGTCTAGCGGATGATGATGTAGTGACACTTATTATTTTTTATGCTTTTGGACTTGATTCTCTGTAGTAATTTTTATAGTATGCACTTTAGACCTCTTAGTTATAGTGGCATTTTCATTTATATGACTTGTTAGCTTTTATTTACTACTGATATTTCTTTTGCTACTGATGATGTTCTCGTATAATACTTGAGTTGTTGACTTGTTATAGCACTATTTGTTATTACTTTATTTTTCTTTGTTGATGTTCGATTCATAAATAACAGGGGAGCCATATTTTAAGTACATAACAAAGGGGGAGAAGATCATATACCAAAATAAAATTTTTAAAGATTTCTTCAGACAAGTCAGGTATAAAATTCAAACTTTAATATTATATTTGTTATATTTTATTATAGACTCAAAGTTTGTCAATTATCAAAATAAGGAAGATTGTTAGCCCATTTGTCATGATCACACCTAATTTTGATAATCAAATGTCAACTTTAGTCAATACGCAAAATATACATACTGCTACAAGTTTACAGGTTTCAAGACTGCACCTACTACTACTACAAGCTAAAAAAGTCTTGTCGTCACCAAGAACCTAACACAATGGAATCAATATCAAGTTTTTAAATATTTATTCTGTATTTTTTATTTTTATTGAGTCTAGAAAAAATATCTATGGTTGATCAGGATCGGTACTGGCTTGGCTATTTCTCAGTTTACAAATATATAACCTTTCCATCCACAAAATTCTATCCAAAAGTCCACATACTAAAAAGCCCAAAACCCTACTAAAATGGCCCAAACAGTTTTGTCCTGACCCTGGCAAAACTCGGCCAGAACTCAGCTCGAGTTCGGTCAGGTTAGTTTAAATTGTTTACGGTCTTTCTAGATATCTGTATCCAAAGTTCGAATGCGAGATTTCTACATCTGAGCTCTGCCCGAATTCGTTCTACAAAAATACTATAAATAGAGAAGAACTTTCATATTTCTATATCATTCATTCAATCTTATCTTCTCTGTTCATTTCTAAGTATTTTTTATGAGCTACACTTACAAATCAAGCCTATACTACTCTTAGCCAAGCAAGTATAGTTTCTCTTTAATCTAGAGTTTGGTATTGAAAGTTGTATCGGAGGCTGCATTCAGAAAATGTTCCAGTTTTAAATTGCCTTCTGGAGTCAGTCATGCAGTCGTCGCCAAGCACGACATTGTAAAGTCTATCGTGCACTTGTCCCCAAATATGGTATTTTAAGAGTTACAAGCACTCAGTTAAAGCTTGTCCCATAGTGGACTAACATCGAACAAGAGTACTCAAGACTGGACTAGTCCTCTTAGAGAAAAACCAGTATATATCGTTGTGTCGCTGAGTTTGATCTTCTTAATCTTACTTTACTGTAAGTTATTTACAGTCATATCATTTGCTTTTACTTGCCATAGTATATAAGTGGCGTCGGTCATGCAGTCGTCGCCAAACACGGTCATACAGTCGTCGCCAAGCACGGCGTTGTAAAGTCTACCATTTGCTTTTTCCGCTGCACATGAACAAACTCTATTCCCCCTCTAGAGGTACTCAATGTTCCTATACATACCATAGATGGGAGTAAGGCCAACTTATGTCCAAAAAAAACTTTCACAGTAGGAAGAATGAAACTCTGGCTTAACCTTTAAATGGCTCATGCACCACTAGAGACCACATAGTTTGTTAGACAGGCCATCAAATAACCTACTGCAACTGCTTTCTCGGATAAAGGGTGAAGTAGATGGTAGAAGTAATGATAGGATGAAGATTCAGTATCATTGCCTCTCAAGTTTTCTTTCATCAAGATCCTTCATTAAAGTTTTGATTTCGGCCTTTATCATCGTCAGACAAACTATATAATCCTTTTGACCGGATTATTTAGTAGTGGCTTTAAAGAGATGGTTTATCTAGTGTTTGGTGTGAGGGATTGGACGTTTGGTCCTTCCTGACTTGTATTTTCTATAATAAATGTTATGATCAAACAATAATTTCTTCTGCACATCTAACATGTCTGGATTAGTCTCCTGCATGGTGGCCAGTTTTGCATCTATGGGGGTGTACTCTTCATAAGGTTCGTTACCCCGTGGAAGTCTGGAGGTTGCCTACATCTCATGTAGAGGAAAACCTATCTCACCAACATGTGTAAAGAATGTGCCAGTGTCACAGTTATATATTTCTGTAAGTGCAACAAACATATGAGTGTTAATCTGCTATCCAACAAGTGGCCCACAACATAGTACAAGCCATACTCTTTTAAGATCACTGCATAATTGATCAAGACCCATTCTGAAACATTGCTCCATGTACTGTCACTGTGAATCCAATTTAATAATTTCAAAGAGCCATTAGGATAGGACAAATTCTTAGCAAGTAACTTAATGATTCTAGGCAGTAAACCGAGCTGAGTGAAAGAGATCTCCCTTTTTTACACTTAACAGTATTTTGATTAGTGTTATTTGATCGATGAACGATCTATCCAACATGAGCCCTGTTTGTAAAAACAAAAGTTTTTCGAGAAAACTAAGTTTCAAACTGAGAAAGAGAGTACAAGAGTACAATTTGATTTCGGAGAAGTACAACTGTAGGAATCTAATCAAAAGACGATCACTTTAATCCATTAAACGATGTAATGTCGAAGAAAAGAAGATCTTAAACATGTTGTAGAAACTTGGTCAGGAGATTATGATCATTAGTGGACCTGGAAGAATGATTCTGAACTCTGTTATAGTATTTTAGGATAACCGTTAAGTAGTTATCCTGATTGGCGCACGATGCTAATTGGCGCACCATTACCCATATGAACGAACGGTTGGCCTAACTGCATGTGATGCGTAGCATTCTATGAGAGAGATGCCCTTGGTCATAGGTGGTGCGGCGTACATGTTCTTCGAGATTAATGGCATATGCACCACGTCATCTGCTTCTGGATGATAGTTGATTCATTGGTGCATGCTATCGGTAAGCGCCATCTTTGAAAAGTGCTAGGCATTGTGAAATGTTAAAGTATTGATTGCTTTTACCAACTATACATGCCACAGAGTAAAAGACAAATGTAATAATGATGATTTTTATAGATCTTCTCGAAGGCCGTGCGCTCGGGATTCAAAGACATTTCCTTTGACTGACGTGCTGTCAGTAATAATGATAGACGTTTGGCTTCTCAAGGAAGCTTGGCACGAGGCCGCCAATGCCATGTAATGGTCAGCACCATTTGATGTGATGCACCATCTGCCTCTGTGTGCCATTTGATAAATCTAGTTTGGTGCTATCTATGAATGGCGCATTACAATATTTTGATATTTTTTGTGCCTCTACAAGACCCCTTCAAAGTTTTCAAATTTTAAAATTTGAAATACTTTGAATAAGATGCATTTTTAGAAGATTTTGTGCACAAAATCTCCAACCGACTGTTCTGTGGACGATTTGCGCGAAAGTTACATGTAGGCTTAGGCTATAAATTGCCCTTTGAGAATAGAGATAGTTCTTAGAATTTTTCTCTCTCGAGCTCTCATCTTCTTCTTCTTTTCCTTCTGAGTTCACAAAGCTTTCCTCAGCGTCGTCAATAGCACCAAGGAGATCCACCATAGGGAAGGGCAAGGGCATTGCCGAAGCTCCATCACGAGCATCGCCCTGAGGGCGCCACAGCACGCGTCACCGTCGACGAAAGCCGAGGAGGACAACCCCGCTTTTGAAGGTGAATGAACGGTCAGGGAAGACGAACAATAGCGTTGGCGCCGTTCGCTGATAGCGCGAACTAAAGCCGGCGTCGACCGCCTCTTTCAAAGTGTTGGTTGGCATTGCGCAATTTCCCAAATGTGCCATGTCTTTCAGAGTGTTGGCCAAAATCATATCGTGCACCCTTTGTTCATTCAAAGTGCACTGCGCGCTATGTGCTAATTGGCACACCATTACCCATCTATGATTTGTGCAGAGTTAAAATTATCTTAAT